>JAVSCE010021825.1:0-46613 GCA_032199065.1 Smutsia gigantea | reverse complement strand
TATTTGCAGATGACATGATACTATACATAAAAAACCCTAAAGACTCCATTCCAAAACTACTAGAACTAATATCTAAATTCAGCAAAGTTGCAGGATACAAAATTAACACACAGAAATCTGTTGCTTTCCTATACACTAATGATGAACTAACAGAAAGAGAAATCAGAAAAACAATTCCATTCACAATTGCATCAAAAAGAATAAATACCTAGGAATAAACCTAATGAAGGAAGTGAAAGACCTGTACTCTGAAAACTACAAGACAGTCCTAAGAGAAATTAAAGAGGACACTAACAAATGGAAATGCATCCCATGCTCTTGGCTAGGAAGAATAAATATTGTCAAAATGGCTATACTACCTAAAGCAATCTACAGATTCAATGCAATCCCTATCAAACTACCAACAGCTTTCTTCAATGAACTGGAACAAATAATTCTAAAATTCATATGGAACCACAAAAGACCCCGAATAGCCAAAGCAATCCTGAGAAGGAGGAATAAAACAGGGGGAATTACACTCCCTGACTTCAAGCTCTACTACAAAGCCACAGTAATCAAGACAATTTGGTATTGGCACAAAAACAGACCCACAGACCAGTGGAACAGAATAGAAAATCCAAACATTAACCCAAACATATACAGTCAATTAATATTTGATAAAGTGCCTTGGATATACAATGGGGAGATGACAGCCTCTTCAGCAGCTGGTGTTGGAAAAACTGGACAGCTACATGTAAGAGAATGAAACTGGACTACTGTCTAGTCCCATACACAAAGGTAAACTCAAGGTGTATCAAAGACCTGAATGTAAGTCATGAAACCATAAAACTCTTAGAAAAAAACATAGGCAAAAATCTCTTGGACATAAACATGAGCAACTTCTTCATGAACATATCTCCCGGGCAAGGGAAACAAAAGCAAAAATGAACAAGTGGGACTATATCAAGCTGAAAAGCTTCTGTACAGCAAAGGACACCATCAGTAGAACAAAAAGACATCCTACAGTATGGGAGAATATATTCATAAAAAACATATCTGATAAAGGGTTGACATCCAAAATATATAAAGAACTCATGCACCTTAACAAACAGAAAGCAAATAATCCAATTAAGAAATGGGCAGAGGACATGAATAGACACTTCTCCAAAGAAGAAATTCAGATGGCCAACAGGCACATGAAAAGATGCTCCCCATCGCTAATCATCAGAGAAATGCAGATTAAAACCACAATGAGATATCACCTCACACCAGTGAGGATGGCCAACATCCAAAACACAAACAACAACAAATGTTGGCGAGGATGTGGAGAAAAGGGAACCCTCCTACACTGCTGGTGGGACTGCAAATTAGTTCAACCATTGTGGAAAGCAGTATGGAGGTTCCTCAAAAAACTCAAAATAGAAATACCATTTGACCCAGGAATTCCACTCCTAGGAATTTACCCTAAGAATGCAGCAGCCCAATTTGAAAAGGACAGATGCACCCCTATGTTTATTGCAGCACTATTTACAATAGCCAAGAAATGGAAGCAACCTAAGTGTCCATCAGTAGATGAATGGATAAAGAAGATGGTGGTACATATACACAATGGAATATTATTCAGCCATAAGAAGAAAACAAATCCTACCATTTGCAACAACATGGATGGAGCTAGAGGGTATTATGCTCAGTGAAATAAGCCAAGCCGAAAAAGACAAGTATCAAATGATTTCACTCATATGTGGAGTATAAGAACAAAGAAAAAAACTGAAGGAACAAAACAGCAGCAGACTCACAGAACCCAAGAACGGACTAATAGTTACCAAAGGGAAAGGGACTGGGGAAAATGGGCGGGAAGGGAGGGATAAGAGGGAAAAAGGGGCATTACGATTAGCAGATGTAATGTTGGGGGGGCACGGGGAGGGCAGTACAACTCAGAGAAGACAAGTAGTGATTCTATAGCATCTCACTACGCTGATGGACAGTGACTGTAATGGGGTTGGTGGGGGGGACCTGATGAAGGGGTAGTTTAATAACCGTAATATTGCACATGTAATTGTAGATTAATGATAATAAAATAAATTATATTTAAAAAAAGAATATACTTTGCAGTATGCTGCTATGAGGCAAGGTGCTTAGAACAGGAAACAGAAGACCTGGGCTATAATGTCAGCTGTACCCCTGACTTTGCTTATAAGAATGTCAGACCTAGAAGTGTTAGGCAGAAAAATGATGAGTGGGTGGAGGGAGAATAAGGCCAGTAAAAGCCCATTAAAAGGGACTCAAAGAGTTAACCAGATAAAACTAGAGAGCCAGAAAGGACTCACAGTTAATGACTTAATTAGTTGAAGCTCCAAAGGTCAGGAGTAACTTGGAAAGTCCAGAGATTCCCGAGAGAAAGAAAAGTATCCAAGCATAGCCCAGGTCTTCATTGTACCAATTAGATCCTGCCCCTTGTAATATTTCAGCCTCCTAAAAAGCCCAGCTTATTCTTTAACTTAACCTATATGCTGTTTTTTCCTCTTCCTCCAGCCCCAGATCAAGTAACTTTGTAGCCAGGGCAGGAGACAGACCTCAAAAGTGTAAATAAACCTATGTGAACAAAGAACGCTGAAGTCCCAAACCAACATAGTCACCTAAATAACCCTATTCTTAAGACAAAACTTCAAAGGAATTGTGAAATCCGTTTATGCCGCCCCTTACCCAATAAGGCCCTATAAAACCCTAGACCCCAAACCCTTAAGCACACCTCCTCTCTGAGGTTGCCCACACTCACCTTTGAGTGCGTCACTCTCTCTATCCTACTGCAGATACATAGGGAGGGGCTCCTGAGAGCTCTATTTGGTCTTGCAAGTTCCCATCGCCTGGGTGACCCCCGCGGGACAGGACTGCAGCTATACAATCATGCTTCTTAGTAGCCTGCCTGAATATCTCTTCTCTTTGCCTTTGGTAAATTCTCAGAACATAATCTCACTCTATCCAGTGCTCTGTGGCTGCCCCAGATAATGGGGGGGTAGGGACTTAGTTCCCACACCGTGCAGATCCAAGGGGACATGGGACGCCAGCTGACTCCAGCTTTAGGAGTTGGCAGGGGATTTGCCCTTATGTTGAGCAGGAGTTCAATGAGCTTCCTTTTTGTCCTATTTTTCCTTCCTCTGCTTTATTCAAGTAAACCTGCCTTTGTCTATCTTGACTCTGGCCCACTCCTCCCTTGGAGTGTATTAGAATAAATCCACCTTGAGCTACCTTGACTCTAGCCTGCTCCTCAGTGTATTTGGAGTATATTCAACTAAATTTTTTACTCTGCTTCCCTTCTGTGTCTCTGCCCTTCAATTCTTTGTTGTGGTGGGACAAGAACCCAGGAAAATAAACTCAACCCCCCCAACAGAAGGATCCTTAAGAGATACCCGGTGTGATGTTCTCTTCCAGGCCAAAGATCATGATTTTTGTTAAGTCTGTAAACCATTCCTGAAAATGCATTTGATTATAGCCACAACTCAGTAGTTCCTGCCCTCGATTTGAACAATCTTGGAAATTTTGTTACTTTGAGGAAAGTGACTTATACTTTCCTTATGACTTCTCTTACTTCAATGAGGGCTGTTTTGAGAGCTGATAACCTGATCAGTTCAAATTAGGCTGGGCAGAAAGGTGGCTGTCCTCCAGCCCTTTGAGTTTCCAGCAAGGCAAGTTTCACTCACAGTGGGGGCGGTTAGAATGAGCAAATCCAAATGTAAAATATAACACTTTTACAGAAAAATAGGTGGAAATCTTCAGAAACTAGGGAGAGCAAGTTCTTAGAGTCTTGACATCCGGAAGTCTGATTTTTAAAAGGAAAAACTAATTAAAAAAAACACTTTTCTTTTGCCCCCTAAAAGACTCTATGAAGAGGATGAAAATACAAGCTACAAACTGGGATAAAATATTTGCAAACCACATACCCAAACAAAAGACTGTGGTATCTAGAAAACAAAGAATTCTCAAAACTCAACAGTGAAAAGACAAACAATAGAGCCCAAATTTGGTTTCTGTACCATTCATTCTTCAGTAAGAAGAGCCACGGCTTCTTGAGGAAATAACTGATTCTAGGACTAGAAAAGGAAATATGCAAGATGAGCCTGAGAAGCCTGTAATAAAGGGGGGGACACCACACAGTGATGGGGGTGTGTCAAAGGACACCATCGAAAGAGCCCCCCGTGGCCAAAGCAAGACAATTTGAGCAACAAAAAAAAGTAGTATTAGATCATAACATAAAGTATAAAATAAATACCCGTGAGTCCATACTGGTATAAATGACTGATTAGATTAAACAAATAAATGGGAGAGAAGAGACAAATCCACCTTGCAGGGAAATTCCAAATAACTTATGTAGATAAACACCCTCAAGGAGGTGGAAGGTAACTCCCCAGTTATGTGGAGCTATGTCCTTCCACAGAGGACAGTACGAAAAGGGAAAAAAACTAATTTTATAGTGGAGAAACCTAACGACCACCACCTCAGCCAGGGGATTAAGGTTAACACCAACAGTGTAAATGAAATAAATGGAATGTACATTTCATATATGATGAGAAGAGCACTTACCTCTGTGGTCTTCCTCCCCAAAACCACAGCCCCGGTGTAATTATGAGAAAAACATTAGAAATAGCCCTTCTGAGGGGCTTTCTATAAAACATCTGACCTACTCAAGACTGTCAAGGTCATCAAAAACAAGGAAAGTCTAAGAAAACATCACAGCCAGCAGGCTCCTAAGGAGACACGATGACTAAATACAACGTGTATCCTGAATGGGATCCTGTGAGAGGAGAAGGATAGGTAAAAATGAAGGAAATCTTAAGACAGTGTGGACTTCAGTTAAAAAGAATGTATCGATATTGGTCCATTAATTGTGACAAGAGTACACCACTAATTTAAGGTGCTAATGATAGGGGACGGGGTATGTGGGAACTCTACAGTATCAGCACCATCTTCCTGTGAATCTAAAGTATTCTAAGACAAGTTTATAAATGGGCAGAAGACGTGCACAGACATTTCACAGAAGTGAATATACAGATGACAAATAAGCACATTAAAAGATATGCAACATCATTAACCACTAAGGGAATGCAAATTAAACCACAATGTTCTATCACTGTACACCTATCAGAGTGACGATGATAAAAAATAGTGACACCACCAAATACTGGCAAAGATGCACAGAAACATTGTTGGTGGGAATGTAAAGTGGTATAAACCTTAGAGAAGTTTGGTAGTTACCTAAAAAAAAAATAAAAATGCAACTACCATATGACCCAGAACTGCACTTCTGGGCATTTATCCCAAGGAAATAAAGACGATGTTCACAGAAAACCTGTATGTGAATGTACATAGCAGCATTATTCATAATAAAATAAGAGCCCAAAACTGGGGACAGCCCAGATGTCCTTCAACAGGTGAATGGAAACAAGTCGTGGTACAGCCATATATCACAGTCTACTGCTTTGCAATAAGAACTACTGATTCAGGAAGCAACTTGGATGACTCTCAAGAAAATTATGCAGGGTGAAAAAAAGCCCATCTCTAATGGTTACATACTGTACAACTGTACTCACAGAATATTCTTGAAATGACAAAATGGAGAAAAGGAGAATAGACTGATGGCGGCCAGGGGTTTGGTAGAGGGGGAAAGGAGAAGCAGGTGCAGCTCTGAAAGGCCAACAAGAGGAGTTAACTGTGCCATTGAAACTGCAAGAAAGTCAATGTCCTGGCTGTGACGCTGCAGTAAAACTTTGCAATATTACCATTAGGGGAAACTGCGTAAAGGGTACATGGAAGCTCTGCATTATTTCTTACAACTGCACGTGAACTTACAATTATCTCAAAATAAAAACTTCATTTTTAAAAATACAGTACTCCCAGTTCCATTTGAATTTCAGAAAAACAATCATTTTTAGTATCAGTATGTCCCATCTGGTATTTGGAACATACTTTTATTAAAAGACGATTTGTTTTCGTCTGAAATTCAGATGTAACTGGGAGTACTTTATTTTCTCTGGCAATACTACCCTTGGCATGAGCTTACTGAGATGGAGTACATATTGCAAAACAAAAGAACATTTAAGGGTTGGCTGAGAGAAAACGTGCACTGTCCCCAGAAACTCCTAAATCCTCACTCCCGGCAGTGGCGCCCTCTGCCTCACATTCATTACAACCAACATGCTCCTGCCCACTGCTCTGGTGAGAAAAGCCACAGAGCAAAAAACCCTCCTGTTTTCACCCAGGATAGAAAACCATCCAGATAATCTTCCCTTCCTAATTTCAGATTTGAAACAGTTATCCCCCTTCCAAGAAAGGTTATGAAAAGATAATCATTTTAAACAGAATAGTCAGGAAGCATTTTCTAGAAAGAATTTTGACTCTCTAGTATAACAACCCTGTAAAAAAAACACAACCAAGAACTAACAGACATCTGAGAAATATCTCTAACATGATAAAGATGTAGATCAAGAAAGGAAAAAACAACTTTAGAGAAAATCCATTATTCCAGAAGAAAAAAAATCAAGAAATTATCATTAATATCCTCAGAGACACAAGATGCTACAACTACAAATAAAAGCAGAATCCCATAAAAGAACACAGAGAACAAAAAAAATTCTTAGAAATTTAAAAATGATGCAAGAAACATAAAACTCAATGGAGAGTTGGAAGATAAAGGTGAGTAAATTGCCCACAAAGTACAGCAAGATGGCAAAAAAATGAAAAAAGATAAGTAAATCAAAGAACTAAGAGGTCTAACAGAAACTGCAGGAATTCTAGAAAAAGTTAGCAAGATGAGGGTAGTGGAGAGGGAAGATGAACAAAAAAACAAATTAAGAAAATATCATGGGACTTAAGGGTATAAAGTTCCAGAATGAAATGTGCCAGGAAAATGAACAAAGAGAGACCCACACCAAAGCTGTACTGTTAGGAAATTTCAGAACAGGGGACAAAAATATCCTACAAACTTCCAGAGAGAAAAATCAGGTTTCATACAAAGATTATAAAAACACATTTTCAAATACACAAGATGTAAAATTACTTTTAATGCACCCTTTCAAGGAAACTACCAGAGAACACACTCTGCCAAAATGAGAGAATAAACTAAGAAAAAGAAAACAGAGGGTAGGGAAAACAAAAAATCAACCGGAGAGGCAGAGAATCCCCAGGGTTGGGCAGGATCCCAGAATGACAGTGTGCCCCAGCAATACCAGTCCTCCAGGTAGTGGCTCTGGACAGACTTCTTCAAGAGTTTGAAATTGATAAAATGTATGTCTGAGCATCTTGAGGGAAGATTTAGACAAGTGATGGAGGATTTGAGGTCAAATTAGTCAAGTACATAAGCAAACAAAATTAATCAAAGGATTAATTCCAGGGAAAACAAGTTGTTCAGGGAAGGAAAAGTAATCGGAGTTTACTACCTGACTGAGATGTGTGGACGGTAGGGACAGAGGGAAATCTAAGCCTTCACCCCTGTCACAGAAAGTCAGTAGAAATTATCTCAAATTGATAAACTGAGAAGCAGCAATACAATTGCATCATTAAAAAAGATGGAGGTAGTTTTTTTAAACTCAGTTGAAAGTGGCTGCTTTTGTGGAAGGAAAAGGGAAATGGGAGCAGAAGAGGGCTCCTTTTCATAGAACTGACTCCTCAAACTCAAATTTTCATCTGGAATGGAGTCTTTAAACTCATAATATTTCTAAAAAGAAAGAAAAGATGAATCCAATCAACTGTCCATCCCCCCAAAAACTTTTTTTTAAACGCCAACTTGTTATTTTTTTAACGTCTGCCTACATTGAACAGCACTACATTAAATTCAGTCCTTTAAACTAAAGGTTTTCAAGACCGTATTCTTGTAAGCATTTAGAAGAATTCCACACCAACGATGTAGAGACGAGCATAGCCCATCCCCCAGATACTTCATGAGAGCTCATTTATCTAAATACTTCAGTTGGTGCTTATATTTGGAACACTATATAAAGAAGAATATATAAAAAACAATATAAAGAAGAACCCTCTTTATACCCTCATTGCTTCTTATAAAAAAGACATGGTTGTGTTTAACATGCTAGGTCTGGGTAACTTTATTCAAGATTTTGTCAAAAGTTGTACCCAAAGTAATTTAAACTTAAACACTTTTTAAAAGTCCAGATGGGAAATTTCAAGAAAATTTTGAATTCAGTCTGGAGTCAATACTAAGTCAAAAAGTGAACGACATCCACAAATCAATAATTATCTGCTATTTTCCTTCTTAAGTCCATTATATTTTCTGAAATGGGTTACCAATTTAGTTCTCCTTTTTTTGATCCAGGTATTTGGAGTCACTCCAGCATGGTTCGCATCTTTCAGTTCTAAGTTAGCACTCATCCTCAGTATGTATAATTAAATAAATTCAGAAACGATAACCCTTCCTTACAAATCCCAATTAATGAACTTAGAAGGAATGAGAGAAATAGAATATCGCCATTGGAATGCCACATATAAGACCTACCAAGGGATACAAAAACAAGTGGGCAAAATTTTAAGCAGAAACAGGACATTTGCATAGTCTCAAAGTACCTCCAGCAAATATTTAGTCATTACAAAGGAAAACATAGGAAGTTTACAGTAGAGAATCCTAGCAGACACTACCTTAGGTAGTGATTTAAGGTAAACACCACCAGAAATACATTACGACAGCAGGTGTCATGATATACTGGCACAGGTCGGAGGGCACTGCACAGGCACGACAGCTACACCCAAGGTGGGATCCTGAATTGGATCCTGGAACAGTAAAAGGATACCTGTGAAAAGGCTAAGAAAATCCCTACTTTTTAAACTCTAGTTAATAGTATTGTACCAAGGCCAATTTTTTACTCTGACAAATGTCTGTGGTTATGTAAGATGCTAACGTAGGGAGAGTTGAGTAAAATTATCTCAAAATTAAGACATACAACTTTAAAAAAATCACAGACATATATGTATATATGTGCATAATGAGTGTGTGTGTGTGTGTGTGTGTGTGTGTGTGTGTGTGTGTGTGTATATATATATATAATAAAAACCAAGGTTCAGAGAAATTGGTATCCTAGTCATTCAGTCAAATAGAAGTGAACTCTCCTGAATTAGTCATAGCCTCACTGGTTTAGGTTAGCCTTAATGTTCTTTCCCTTCCAAATTCTTAGTTGCAAGTACAATTTTCTAATTTTCATAGAAAAGCCTTTTTTAACATTCTTATATTAAAATCCTAGAATAAAATTATCACTATACCCAACCATAAGGCCCAGTCAATATTTTCACTCCATTTCTTCTCATAAAAATATTTGTATTGGTTTTATTTTGTTTATAAGAGGAGATGGCGGACAGATTTATTATCACTAATAGGCCTGGCAGTTTGGGGGGAAAAATAAATTATCACTTGGATATCTTATTAAGAACAGCTGTTTCTCCAATAACAGATACTGTATACTAGAACTCACTTCAGATGTAAAAAGTAAGTTATTTACCTGTCTCTTCTATACAACATCATAGAGCTACCCAAGCAAGCCTAGCTAACCGTTTCACAGTATCCTTTCCTTAAATTTGCCCCTAAAATGACTGTTATCAATGGTAATAAAATTGTTGGGTTTTTTTATAAAACAGGCAATAATTATCTTATGCAATTTATTCCAGGGAAATAAACATCAAATCTACCTTGAAAAGAAGAAATAATTTCCTACTTTAGCTATGGCTGATTCATTCCCTGAGCATGAAGAACCCTCTTTATACCCTCATTGCTTCTGACTATAAACTAAGCTGAAATCTGTTCACAGGATCTTGATGGCAAAACTAACATTTTAGATGGAGCTAGCATTTCCAAACAGTTGTATTTGTTACTTTTGCAGTTATTATTTCTACTCACTGTGGCACTTAACTTCTCATCTGTATCTCTCACAATGTGCTGTATGGAAGCAGCAGGAGTAAAAAGACAGTTAAGGAGGACAAAAGGAAATTTTAACGTGGATCTTTACCCAAATACAATAAAAAAGCATAAAGAAAATGGCCACAATTATTTTCATTCTTATGCCCTTGCCAGTTCCAAATTCACCTTCCACTATGAACATGAAAAGGAGAAATGGTAAAACTCTCACCTAATGGTCTATACAAAAGTGGAGACAATTCACCTCAGGAACTCCCTACACACTGAAGTATATTCAAGTGGTGAAAGATATAAATTCATTCAGAATTGCCATACAATCTGGCCATCAGTATAGTCTCTTGAATAATTATATTAAACGTATTACTACAAAAAGTACCAAGAAGTAGAGAACAATACTACATTTGTGAACTGCAAATAACAAAACAAAACAGAGGTCCAAGAAGGCTAAAGTCCAAGCTGTAATTTGCACATGAACTGTATGTTGAAAGCAGCCACAATGTACAAAAACGTGACAAGGAATCCAGATATTTAAAAAAACAGAGCCTATTTGTCTCAGATTATATCCAGTCTCATCTGGAAGCTTTCTGATAAGCCTGTTACATGAAGCGTATTTCCGTCCTGCTGATAAGAAGCAGTTTGCAAATACCCATAAATTTCTTAAGGATTGAGTCTACTTGGCAATATTGGTAACTCCACAGTTTCCTATTACATTCATTGGTCTGAAAACTGAAAACAACCCATTTCATTAACTAAAATGTTCTTCCAAGTCCTTTACTTGTTTTTCAAGTTTTATATCAAAGGGAAGCTGGAATGTATTGCTTCTTGTCATCAGCAAGCATTGCAAAAAGAGGGTAATCAGCCAAAATCGAGAGTTCTTTGGTCATGTTGGTAACAGGCTTCCCCTTTGTTCTAGATCCTTTCATAACCCTTTTTTCTCCAATTTTTCCAGTATGGCCTGGATTTTACAAACAGCCTCCCTTCTGGCCTGCCGGACAGAGTCCTGGCCCCCAGTTTCAACCGAATCCAGTTCCAAAAGTTCCTTGGTCAGCATTTCTTCCAGAAGCCAGTACGCTTTGTCTGTCTTTTTTCCTACAAACTCTTCTACTTCTTGCTCAAGATAATGGACCTTCTCCAGCACATGTATGATTTTTTTAATACTTGGGGGAGTGCCCTCCTCTGAGGATCCGCACTCCTCCGTAAGGCAATCACTGTGACCTGGACTGCTGGGATGCTCAGCGGCGGCGCTACCATACGGGTGAGGCTCAGCACTATACCGGGCTGGGGAATCCAAAAGGCCTGGATTGTCACTGTTCACTCTTCCCGAGGGCTCGTACTGGCGGACATTGCATGGAAAGCTGTGCCGGTTCATGCCTTGATCCGATTGGCTGTAAGGGTATGAGGAGTCCTTGGAGTGGGAGAGCAAAAAGGGGAAAAAACTGTTTAATGGGAATCCATCAACATCAGATTTGTTAGCCCGCATCCTTCACTTGAACAGGAAGGCACATGTGAAGATTCCCCACCAATAAAACTCAACCTTCCTCCTTAATCATTTGAGAAAAGCACAGCCCTAAAAAGGTAAAAGGGAGTTGCCTGTCAAGGAAAAGGCATAGGATTCCTAAGTACAATGGCTGGAATCTGCCCTGAAGCAGGCCAGCACCATGAACACCTCATAATCTATCTTTAACACCTCACAATCCATCCAATGACTTAACGGACAGAAATCGGTTTTCCCCTGAAAAGTTAAAACCTTCAGACAGATCCTGAAAAGGAACCTAGCCACAAGCAAATGATGTTCAACTTTGTGGTTTAACTAAACCATACAATTTTACATTGCTTTTTTCTTCTGCCTATAAATTGAGGTAATAAAATACAGTTTCTGAGTCTGTTTAACATTCAGATAGTAGTACAACCAACAGCAGATGAGCAATTTCTGTCTTTTAAAAAAGGATGTGAACCTGACCCTCTAAAAAACTGTCTGGTTTTTTTTTTTTTTTTTAAGAAAAAGCTAAGAGGAAATGGGGCTAGGTAAAGCAATAGGTAGGAGTCACCAACTTTTTGCAATTAGAAAGGTTCCATGTTGTGCGATCTTAACTGCGCAAACCTCAAAAGAACAATGTAGAAGACCTCCCACCTTGGGCTGCTGAGGTGGTGAAGGTGGTGGCTGAGGAGACCCACTGCTAGGCCATGGGGAACTACTTCCGCTCACGTAGAGATTCCCAGGTGGCGCTGAGGGTGCAGCAGAAGGCCAGGGATAACGGGCTCCCATTCCATAAGCACCAGGAGAAGCCCAGGAGTCCTCCTGTGGTCGTATAGCAGGTCCTGGTTGTGGAACACTGCGATTACCATCCCCATAAGGATAGTGGGCCAGGGTCACTCCAGGGTTCTAGATCGACAGGAAGGAAATATGCTGGTCATTGCTAAAAAACCTTGAAAGAAATGAAAATGTTCTAGTCTAAACAGATTCTGAGATGCTCCCTCTCTGATTGCCAGAGTATACTTTAGCTGTTACTGGGCTACATTACAGTGTTTCTAATTGGTTATAATAATTTCTCCAGCCTAAAAAAACTTGGTTCCAAAGATACAAGGGTTAGATTTGGTGATGATAAGGAATAGGGCCTAAAATTCAATGGCTGAAGTATAGCATAAGACTGTCCCATAGATACTATAAATAAGTGGACCCATATGCTCTAAAGAAGCACAAATAAAGACATATTAGAACTCCCCCTAAAGTGAACAGAGAAATAAACATGGTATTGCTCACTGAATGTTAAAAAAAAAAAGGAAATCCAACAGAAAACTGCTTACCTGTGAAGCAGGATACCCTGGAACCTGCCCCCTTAGAGGTGGTGCTTCAGTCTGGCAGTCCTGCTGGGGATACAGCCAGCGAGAGACTGGGGCTGGGCTGTTGCCAGGTGAACGGTAAGTGCCTGGAACCTCTGGGGAGTAAGGGGTCTGCGTATACCCAGGTGTGTAATAAGCCCCAGAGTATGAGGCAGTATTTGCCCCAGGACCACTGGGGTACGATGGGCCATAAGCTCCATTTGTGTAAGAATTCAAACTCTGTAAGAAAAGCAAAGTTGAGAGGGAAAAAAAGATGAATGAGTAGAAGAGCTGAAAAAATACCCAACTCTGAAAACTTTGGGAAGAAATGAGTAACTAAGGAAAAGATGAAATATTTAAGTCTCTATGAAGCATTCTCTCGCCTGTCAAAACAATGGGAGAGTATATGTGAGGAAGGCTGAAGTGATAGCCTTAGAGCAGGGCTTTTCACACCTTCCACAAATACACCTAGCAACTGTTGATAGCAGAAAGTTTGTACCCACCAACTGGGAGGGGATTCTGGGAAATCTGGAAGAATGGCTAGAGGAAGAAAGAACCACCATGAGACAAGAGAAAGAAAAAAGACTACAGAGAAGACCTAACTCTGTAGGCTTTGCATTTAACCTCCCTAAGCTGCAGTTTCTCCACCAGGAAAATGGAGATAATAAACTTACCTAGCAGGGTTATTAAGAAAATTAAATGAAATGGCATACACAGTGCTTAGTATAGTGTCTGGTACACAGCATGCTCAGGAAATGGTAATGACTTGTAGTACCTTTGTTAGTGTTATTACGGCAAGGTCACAAAATGAGCCCAGATCTGACTCCAAAGCCCTGTTCTTTGTACTGTCCCACTCTGCCCCCCAAATAACAGACAACAGAGACAAATTCCTCATATGTTGCTTATTGTAGTTTTAAAAATGTGAAATCCCCTACCCAGACTCTTACTGACACCCAGAATCCTCAGTTTGGTAATCCACACAACTTTAAAGCTAAACTCTAAATTTAAATGATTACCTTCACGTTTTCCATTAATTTCTATTTTATCTTTTCAAAATGGTAAAAACATAGAATCAAGTTCTCCTGGACTCATCTAAGACTGTACAATCTTTCCCATTTTAGGTAGAAGAGTAAGAATCCTGTGATGTCAACTAAACTTATTGTGGTGAACATTTCACAACATATACAAATATGGAATCAGTATGTTGTATACCTGAAACTACTATAACGTTATATGTCCATAATACCTCAAAAAAAAAAAAAGAATCCTGGTACCTTGTATAGCCGTTAATGACTCAAGAAAATGAAATTCAAGTTTGATTCCTAATCTAGCACATCAAAAAATGGGATGGATTGAAGTGGGAGAGAGGTCATAAAATTCTGTGGAAAATAAATTTTTGACCATACTTTTACGGCAAGGGGATAAAAGACAAGCTATTATCATCACATGGCCAAAGAATTTCATGCAGGGACAGATGCAGCCAAGATCCAGAAAGGCACTTCCCTGAGCAGGACAATGAACTACCCCTTCATTAGTACCTACAGGCTGCTGGGCCCAAACAAAGACTCCATGAATACCACAAACACAGTTGGTGAACTGATAAAACATTACGTTATTCAACTTCTAGAAATCCTTCCTAAGAAATTATTCCACTGGAGAAAAAGTTACAGGCATGAATTGTTCACCACAGCGTTATTTATAACCACACAAAATTGTGAACAACCAAAATGCCCTGTAATAATAGAATCATTTAGTAGATGATGGGCTATTCATTGTGTGAATTTTATTCTGTCTTAAAAATTCACTATTTAGAACTAACCAGATATTTCATGACATTAAATAATTATTTTTAGTATGATATTAAATTATTTAATTTTGATTTCAATTAATGATATTAAGGAATTTTTTTCTTTAAAGTTTTAATAATTGCATTTTGGTAATGTTTATAAAACTTCCTTACATTTAAAGATACATATGTAAGTATTTATTTTATTTTTTTATTGAAGTATCACTGATATACAATCTTACATTGGTTTTAAGTATACAACACAGAGGTTCAACACTTACCTGTATTATTAAATCCTCACCCCTACTAGAGCAGTTACCATCTGTCAACGTGGAAGATGTTACAGAATCACTAGCTGTATTCTCCATGCTGTTCTACCGTCCCCGTGACCAACTTGTATTATGATTGAGAATTTTTGTGCCCCTTTATCCTCCTGACGCTCCCCACTCACCCATCCTATACCTAAGTATTTACAAGTGAAATATTGTGATGTGCGGAATTTGTTTAAAAATACTCCAAGGATATATAGCTGAGACACAATAGCCAGGTACTGATACTTGCAGGAGCTGAGATGGGGTCATGAGGTTATTTGGCTGGTCTCATTATTTTTTATTATGTTTGAAAATTTCTGTAATTAAAAAAAAAAAGAGTTCCTGTTATTCACCCTATAACATGGGAAGTACATATGAGAAATGAAAACTCATTAAAAAGTGTATGTACATTAAGTTTAAACCTGCATTATCGTAATAGGGAAAAGGCTGAAAACGAATTTGCCAAAATATGGGTATATTAGAATGGGAGAATTATTTTTCCCCTTCAATTTTCCAAATTTTTAATAATAAGTTGTGTTATATTTTACAGTAAAAAAAAATTTACGCTATAAAAATGTCACAAAATCCAAAGTATGGCTAGAATCCAGCGGACTTCTGGGACAGTAACTACTTCAGCAGCGTTAAAGTACACTGTTTTAATGAAAGGAAACTTGTGTCTAAAGGCAGCCAGCTGTGACTTAAAACTCATCAGCTGATATGGCAACGGATGAAATCTGAAACTGAGCAAGTACAAGAAAAATGAAATAAAATCTCTGCCAGTCGAATTGCTATAAAAGTCTCACTCTAGATTGCAGAAGACATCGAGAGACTAGAGCTCTTAAAACTCAGAGAAATTCTAACTGCTGCTCTTGTTCTAGATATAAATGTAGATATGACTTAGCATTCAAAAGTCAAAATAATGTCACACCATATGGCTTCTCACTGTAAGCTAAAGATCACCTACTGTGAAATAATTCTCTAAAAGTAGGCTTCACAGCTGATGGACTGTCCTGTAGAAGCAGAAATCCAGAGGAGAGAAGTGGCCCAGTCTCTCACCCAGAAAGCAAGGCACTGCTCAATGGGTTCCCTTCCCATTCGGTATATGAATAGCAAACAGCAGACAGATTCCAAGCAAAAAACATATTTCCTCTAGCAACACCACAACTCCTCTCATTGTGCTTATTCTGAAAATCATGGAAGGATTCCCCATAAAAGTACTCCAAGACTTCATAAATACTAGCAGTCCACATCAACTTGGATTTCTACTAATACTCATTTTTGGAATTACCAAATCTATTATCTTCTACTGGTTGCTTCCTCATGTAATCTCTCCACTTCTAGAACTATTTCCATTTTTGTCTCACAGGACCTCCTGACCAGTTTTTAATAAGCTGTATCTTACAACCCACTTTTCCTTGAAACTAAACGAAAAAGTGTTACAGGTTCTGACCAATGTCTTTTTTTATTTTGATTTCTCAATTCAAAACAGTATAAAAGGACTTCAGTTTTCTTTGTTAGAGCATTTCTATTCTCAGTTGTTACAGCATTCCTCTTGCCAGGCACTCAGTGATCTGTGGTGTAATCTCCCAGAAGCTACCAGAATATCTTCTTTATCAGAAAATCAATGTGAGAACATTCAGCGCCTTTGGGCCATTAGGAGGGGCATGGGAAAGCAGCTTTACAAAAGCAAGTTGCATTAATGACCAATGCCAGGATTTTAAACAAACTAAAAAACCATAATCATTACTAGAAAACCTCCAGGTTTATCAGACAAATTGCTTCCTGGATTTCAGACCTCTTCGTGAGTTCACACCTTCTTTTCCCAAGTACCCACCGGATCCACAGATCACAGAGCTGCAACATGCATGTTTACAAAGGCACATGGAGTTGGGAATGTGTATTAACCTTGCAGTTGCTAAAGATGTTGGCTAAGGATGAGCTAATAATCACATTTCAGAAATGTCTCAAACTTTTTAAGACTTCTGAGAAGCAGCCTGGCAGCACAGCAAAGAAAATAAAGCGGTCTGGCCCAGTTTCAGAGCCCTGATACAGGCCAAAGAGGAAGCAAATGCTTCTGGCTTCAGAAGACAGACTGCTTCTACCCACAAAGTCCTTGATGGAAATGCAGGGGTTAACAGCAGGTAGGAAGCCATCTTAAAGAGCTCAGAGTACCTCACCGACTCTATCAACAGCCTGGTGAGACAGTATCTTCTGCCTCTGTATGAGATGGTGTACAGCAGCCCAACTCACCCGTGCTCCAGGGATCGTCCCACACGCTCCTCTCCACAATCCTTACTATTAGCTGAAGAATGGAGCTCTGGTAACTGAGGAAAGCTGGGTTTCAAACACTGCCCCCAGTATGCACAAAGCACATAAACTGTAGTTTATCTAATCAACTCTGCGGTGGGTAAGAGGCCTCGCCAACAAGGGCAACTCCTACAGAAAAGGATGCAATTCCACACTTTTAGAAGAAAAATGCTTGGAATTATGCATTCTTGATTTTTTAAAACTGTTTCCGGATTAGAAATGTTAACACTTAGAAAACCTAGCAAAGAGAAGAATGACCACGTGGGCTAACATGAGGCAGCAGCTAGAAAGCAAATGAATGAAACCATTTCTTTTTTTTTTTTTTCAAAAGGAAACCAGCCATACTTCATGTTACTACAGCCCTCTGTTCTGGTCAGAAGATGAATGTGTAAGCCCCATGTGATATTTCACCACCAATACACACGTGCTAACCCCACACAGGTATTATGTCTAGATGCCTTTGCGTTTGGAATCCAACAACTTGTATATTGTATTTAAAAGCTCTCTTCCATTATTGCTGTTGCTTTCAAAAGTCATTACTAAATTATAAGTGAATTTTTCTTGAATATATGTAATATATACATGTAACAAATTCCTTTACCTAAGGAGAGAAAACATTGTGTCCTAAGAATAATCTTTACCAGTAAGATCAATTGATGAAATCAGAAAAATTAACACTGCTGAAAAAATTTGTGACCTATGACTGTAAAGAATTTTATCTTCCTCCTACATGAACTGTGAAAGTAATGCACACTACTCCCCAAACTGATTCATACCCAATCCCAAAGAAAATCCCAGCTGGCTTTTGTGCTGAAATTGACAAGTTAATCAAAACTTTCATATGAAAATGCAAGTGACCCAAAATAGCCAAACAATCTTGTAAAGGAGAAAGTTGGAGGACTCATACTTCCTGATTTCAAAATTTACTACAAAGCTATAGTAATCAAAAGAACTTGGCACTGGCATAGGGATAGACATATAGATTAATGGAACAGATCTGAAAATATAGAAGTAAACTCTTCCATTTGTGGTCAGTGGATTTTCAACAAGGGTACCAAGACAATTCAAAGGGAAAGTGTCATCTTTTCCACGATGGGGCTGAGATACTTGAATATCCATGTGTGTAAAAGAATGAAGCTGGATCCTACATCACACCATGTACAAAAATTCAAATGCATCACAGACCTAAATGTAAGAACTAATATTATTACCAAAAAAAAGTCTCTTAGAAAAAAAGGAGGAATAAATCTTTGTTGCCTTGGCTTCAGCAATGGTTTCACAGGTATGACACTAAAAGCAAGATCAAAAAAAAAAAATTAAAAACACTTGTGCATCGGAGAAGACAAGTAATGACTCTATAGACTCTATAGCATCTTCCTACGCTGATAGACAGTGACTGCAATGCAGGGGAGGGGAGGACTTGATAATATGGGTAATTGTTGGATCCACAATGTTGTTCATGTGAAACCTTCATTAAGATTGTATATTAATGATACTTTGATAAAAAAAAAAGCACTTGTGCTTCAAAGGATACCATCAAGAGAGTAGAAAGACAATCCACAGAATGAGAAAGTATTTGCAAATCATATACTTCATGAAAGATTTGTATCAAGAACTCTTATAACTCAATAACAAGAAGACAAATACCTCAATTTTAAAATGGGCACAGGATCTGAATAGACATTTCTCCAAGAAAATGGCTAATGAGCATATGAAAAGATGCTCAATATCATTAGTAACCATCGGAAATGCAGACAAAACCACACTGAGATATCACTTCACACTTGCTAGGTGGCTAGTAACAAAAACAAATACCAAACTGGAAAAAAGTAAGTAGTGGGAAGAATATCAAAAATTTAAACCCCTATTCATTGCTGATGAAATATAAATTGGTACAGCTGGTTTAGAAAACAGTTTGCCAGTTCCTCAAATTGTTAAACACAGTCACTACATGACCCAGCATTTCCACTCCTACACATATACCCAAGAGAAGTGAATGTATGTGTCCACACAAAAATTAGTACACAAACAGCATTATTCATAACAGCCAAAACGTGGATAAAACTCAACTTTTTATCAACTGATGAACAGAAAAAATAAATGTGGCATATCCACAGAAAGGGATATTATTTGGCCATAGTAAGGCATGAAGTATCAATACATGCCCCAACACAGATGAACATGCTAAGTGGAAGAAGCAAATTGCAAGATTCACCTATTGCATGAGTCCGCTTACATGAAATGCCCAGATTAGGCAAATGCACAGGGATGACAAGTAGATTAGAGGTTGCCAGAGGCTAGGCAGAGGGAAGAATGAGGTAATAGGTTCATAGTTTCTAACTGGAGAGTTGAAATGTTCTGGAATTAATGATAACAGTTGCACAACCACAGGGATATACTAAAAACCACTGACTTGCACACTTTGAAGGGCGAATTTTATGGTATATGGTCAAGCCACAAGGTGTCACATATTAAGCAATAACAATGCCTGCTTCTCAGTGTTAGTCATAAGGACAACACAAGTAAAATGGAATTTTATAATAAGCGGTCATATGATTTTTTTCTTTTCTTTGCATTCTATCTCTAATCAACTTTATCCTGAAGTTCGTATATACATGGTCATTATGAAAAGCCAATTGCTTTTATATTTTCCTTAATTAAAAAAGTAAATCTTGCTCTAACTTTAATAAATTCTTCTGCCCCAAAAATCCATCTTCAAGGATTCTATCAAGTTAATGAGAAAAAAAGGAACATAATTTTTTTTAATGGAATTAACTATTCAGCTCCATAAAGAAACTTATTTCCATTATTTTAGCCTCCAAATCACTAGTATATTAGTCCAGAATTGAACATAGTATCTGACTACTTAAAACCCACTAGGAGAATTACATTAGTATAGTTTATGGTGATCTGAAAATTTATGTCTGCAGAGAACATCAGTTATAGAGAATTCTAATATGGAGGCTGTTTAAATGTAACTGCTTTGAAACTGCATATACTACAATCATGATTTTTAAAAATTATCTCTATATAGAAATACATTATCTAGATAGAAAAAATGAAAGAAAATATGCAAATACAACAGTTACTGCTTTATTAGTGTGGATGGATTATGGGTGCCTAACTTTTTAAACATTTTGTCATCAATACAACCACTGTGAAAAGTAATCTGGCTCTATATGACAAAGATATACATACCAAAATCCAAAAATTCCATACCTTAGGGAAATTCCTCTCTCATGTGTGTGTAAAAAAGTGAAAATCAATGTTAAATAAAAGCAAGCTGCTGGAGAATGCTGGTATGAAATCTCTCATTATCAAGTTTAAACACAGGTTAAACACTACTTTATAAATGCATATATAAGTAGTAACAGCATACAAACTCAGAGATAAAGGTAACTTCTAGAAATGGAAAGAAGTGTTCTATGCTGCCTTGACTGTTTTATTTCCTTTGAAAAATCTGCAACAAATGTGGCAAACTTAAAAACTGACAAAGCTAGGGGCCTAATAAAAAGATGTACATATTTCCATACTCTTTCAGTATGCTTGAAATATTTAAAGTTAAACATCTGCCATAAGAAATAAAAAATGTTGACACTAAAGCAAAGCAACAAAAGCAAAAATGAACAAGATGACATCAAACTAAAAGGCTTCTGCACAGCAAAGCACACCATCAGCAAAATGAAAGGGCAACCTACTGAATGGGAGGGAATATTGCAAATCATATGTCTAATAAAGGGTTAATATCCAAAATATATAAAGAACTCATACAACTCAATAGCAAAATAACAATCCAATTTAAAAATGCTCAATCTGAACTGCCATTTTTCCAAAGAAGACACACAGATGGCCAAGACATTCATGAAAAGATGCTCAACATCACTAATCCTCAGGGAAATACAATTCAAAACCACAATGAGGTCATCACCTCATACCTGTTAGAATGGCTAGTACCAAAAAGACAAGAAATAACAATTGTTGGTGAGGATGTGGAGAAAAAGGAGCCCTTGTGTACTGTTGATGAGAATGTAAATTGGTTCATCCACTATGGAAACAGTATGAAGGTTCCTCAAAACTTAAAAAGAGAACTACCATATGATCCTGCAATGTCACTTCCGGTATATATCCAAAGGAAATGGAAATAGTAACTTGAAAACATTTCTGCACCCCCATATTTACTGCAGCATTATTTACAATACCCAAGGCATGGAAACAACCTTAGGGTCCACTGATGATGATAAAAAAGATGTATATATAATGGAGTATTACTCAGCCATAAAAAAAGAAGAAAATTTTGCCATTTGCAACAACATGGATGGTGGTGAGGGCATTATGCTAAGTGAAATAAATCAGACAGAGACAAATACTGTATGATCTCACATGTGGAATCTTTAAAAAAAAATAAACTCATAGATATGGAGAACAGATTGGTGGTCACTAGAGGTGGGGGTTGGGGAGTAGGCAAACAGGTATAGAAAGTCAAAAGGTATAAACTTCCAGTTATAAAATAAATAATCATGGGGATGTCATGTACAGCATGGGGGATAGAGTAAAAATACTGTATTGTACATTTTAAAGTTGCTAAGGGAGTAAAAATTAAAAGTTCTCATTACAAGAAAAAAAATGTGTAACTGTGGTGATGGATGTTAACTAGATTTGCTGTGGTGATCATTTTGCAATATATACAAATATCAAATAAGTATATTATATACCTGAAACTAACATAACCTTATATGTCAACTATATATTAAAAAAACCCTAATTTTAAAAAATAGGTACATTTTATGTTTGTTGTTTCCAGGTCCTGAGAAATAATCTATTATGCCTCAAGCTACCTTTGCTATAGTAGTATTTGCCTAGGTTATTTCCATATCTCTGAGCTAAAAATATTAATGTGATTAAGATAAGAGTCCATCAAACCCTCCTACACTGCTGGTGGGAAGGTAAATTGGTACAACCCTTGTGGAAAGCAATATGGAGGTTCCTCAAAAAAACTAAAAATAGAAATACCATTTGACCCAATAATTCCACTCCTAGGAATTTACCCAAAAAAAAAACAATATCCCTGATTCAAAAAGACATATGCACCCCTATGTTTACTGCAGCACTATTTACAATAGCCAAGATATGGAAACAACCTAAGTGTCCATCAGTAGATGAATGGATAAAGATGTTGTACATATACACAGTGGAATATTATTCAGCCATAAAAAGAAAAGAAATCCTCCCATTTGCAACAACATGGATGGATCTAGAGGGTGTTATGCTCATTGAAATAAGCCAGGTGGAGAAAGACAAGTACCAAATGATCTCACTGATTTGTGGAGTATGACAACAAAGCAAAACTGACAACATGGATGGAGCTAGAGGGTATTATGCTCAATGAAATAAGCCAGGCGGAAAAAGACAAGTATCAAATGATTTCACTCATATGTGGAGTATAAGAACAAAGAAAAAAACTAAAGGAACAAAACAGCAGCAGACTCACAGAACCCAAGAATGGACTAACAGTTACCAAAAGGAAAGGGACTGGGGAAGATGAGTGGGAAGGGAGGGACAAGGGCGGAAAAGGGGCATTACAATTAGCAGACATAATATGGGGGAGGCACAGGGAGGGCTGTATAACTCAGAGAAGACAAGCAGTGATTCTATAGCATCTCACTACACTGATGGACAGTGACTGTAATGGGGTATGTGGGGGGGACTTGGTGAAGTGGGGAGTTTAGTAACCATAATGTTGCACATGTAATTGTATATTAATGATACCAAAATAAAAAAAAATAAAAAAACAAAGCAAAACTGAAGGAACAAAACAGCAGCAGACTCACAGACTCCAAGAAGAGACTAGTGGTTACCAAAGGGGAGGTGCTGGGGAGGGTGGTGGGAAGGGAGGGATAAGGGGAATAAGAGGCATTATGATTAGCACAGATAATGTAGGTGGGTCACAGGGAAGGTGTATAGCACGGAGAAGACAGGTAATGACTCTATATCATCTTACTACACTGATGCACTGTAGTGATTCCAATAGAATGGCGGGGGGACTTGATAACAGAGGTGAATGTTGAAACCATAATGTTCATGTGAAACCTTCATAAGATTGTATATCAATGATACCTTAATTAAGATTAAAAAAAAGCAAAACAGAGGGAACAAAACAGCAGCAGACTCACAGACTCCAAAAGAAACTAGTGGTCACCAAAGGAGAGGGGTTGGGGAGGGTGGGGAGGAGGGAGAAGGGGCACAATAATTCGCAATCACAATATAGATTGGTCACGGGGATGGTAGTACAGCACGGAGAATACAGTTTATGATTCTGTAACATATTACTACGCTGATGGTCAATGACCACACTGGAAGGGATAAGGACCTGGACCTGATAATATGGGTGAATGCTGAACCACTGTGTTGTGTATTTGAAACCAAAATAAGACTGTATATCAATGATACTGTAATTTAAAAAAAGAGTTCATTAAATAACAAAAACCCAAACATGATTACAATGAAATCCCCATAGGTTTTGGAAATAAATTGATTCATTAAAAAAAATTTGAGAAAGTCTGTCAATTTTAGACCATACCTGGCCTTGAATTTCCGGTCTTACAGGATATGTACTTGGGTAAGGAGCCCTAGGTCGGGCAGAATTCCAATAGTTAGAATTGTAGCTAGAATATGGTGGCTGCTCCTAAGAAAAAAAGGGAAAATAAATTCACTTTTAATAACAATCTTAACATCATTCTGAAAAGCTGAAAGAAGCAGGTATAAATATTTTTAAAAAAAGGAAAAAGCAAAGAGCAATAGAACCCCATTATAAAATCACTCATTGTCTCATTATTAAATTGATGAGGATATATCATTATAGTAAATCACATGCCCTAGAACAGAGCAATTATTACTGTCTACAAACAAATATGAGTAAATGTGACAGTGTGCCAGGACTTAGGAGTCAAATAGGAGCAACCTTTCTGCACTCCTGCACTCCCATGAGACCTCCGTGAGACCAGCAAACCCATTACAGGAGCTGTGATTTCAGCTGCAATCCCAGAATGAGAAGACCCATCGGCAACCTGAATCCAAGAAGAGTCACTACAGCGGACTCACAGAACACAAGCAAGAAATAAATGGTTACTGTTGTAAGCCACAACTCTCGGAGCTGCTTTTTACTACAGGAAAAGTCAATTAAATATTAAATTGGTAACAGAACCATACAGAAAAAAGAATTCTTTCAAATAACTTCAAAATCACATTATTTTGACTGTACATCTAGGAATTTGTCCATTTCATCTAAGTTACCTAATTTATCGGTATACAATTATTTGTAATATTCCACTGTAATCCTTTTTATTTCTGTAGTAACAGTAGTAATGTCTGTTTCATTTCTGAGTCTAGTAATGTGAATCTTTTTTTTTTTCTGGGACAGTCTAGCTAAAGGTTCATTAGTTTTGCTGATCTTTTCAAGAATGAGCATTTAGTTGCATTGATTTCCTCTACTGTTTACCTCTTCCCTATTACATAATTTCCAGTTTTATTTTTATTATTTCCTTCCTTCTGCTTGCTGTAGGTTTGTTTAGTTTGTTCTTCTTTTTCTGGAAAGATGGAAGATTAGGTTATTGATTTGAAATCATTCTTCTTTATTAATATAGGCATTTATAGCTATAAATTTCCCTCTAAGCACTATACTACTTCAGCTGTGTCTCATATGTTTTGGTATGTTGTGTCTTCACCTCAAAGTCTTTTTTTTTTGGTATCATTAATCTATAGTTACATGTGCAACATTATGGTTACTACACTCCCCACTTCATCAGGTCCCCCCCACTTACTCCATTACAGTCACTGTCCATCATTGTAGTGAGATGCTATAGAATCACTACTTGTCTTCTCTGAGTTGTACAGCCCTCCCCGTACCCCCCCAACATTATGTCTGCTAATCGTAATTCAAAGTCTTTTTTAAAATTTTCCCATTGATTTTTCTTCAGCCTGAGAGTTAAGAGTGTTCTGTTTAATTTCCACATATTTGTGAGTTTCCCCAAGTTTTTCCTGATATTAATCTCTAATTCCATTACATTACGGTTGGAGAACATACTATGTATTATTTCTATCCTTTTGTATTTATTAAGATTTGTTTTATGGCTAACATGTGGTTTGTCCTGGGGAATGTCCCATGTGCGCTTGAGGAGAGTGTACATTCTGTGGTTGGGTAGTGTTCTACAGATAGTGTTAGGTCTAGTAATTACAGGGTCGTCCATATCTTCTATTTCCTTGTTGATCTTATGTCTAGTTGTTCTACCCATTATTGAAAAGTGGGATACTGAGGTCTCTACTATCACTGAATTGCCTTTTTCTTCCTTTATTTCTGTTTTTCCTTCATATGTTTTGGTATTGTTATTAGATGCATATGTATTTATAACTGTTGTATCTTCCTGATGGGCTGATCTTTTTCCATGTCCTTCTTTATCCCTAGTCACATTTTTGTTTTAAAGTTTGTCTGACACTAGTATAGCCACTCCAGCTCTCTTCTAGTTATGTGTAGTTCTTTTTCCATCCTTTTACTTTCAAGCCATGGTATCTGTAAATCTGAAGCCTGTATCCTATAGACAGCTGAGAAGGAAAACCCTGCTCCTCCTATGGCTCTCCTTTTATTTACTCCCATACTGTCACACTAACAACACTTCTGGTACAGCTGGGTGGGGGTTTCCCCACGCCAAACAATTCTGCACACCAGCTGGGTGTCCTACAATCTAACTCAACTCTGACATTATCTGCCTGGAGATAACATTGGATCCCACATTAAGTTAGGGGCTCAGTCCCATGAGACTTCTCCCCCTTTCAGATGTCACCTGCAAGTGGTAGGTCCCCAGGTTACCCACAACCTATGTCTGACTGGGCTTCAAATCAGAGGTTCTATGACCTCCCCCCACTTGAATGTGATTATTTGCTAGTACAGCTCACAAAACTCAGGGAAACATTTTCATTTACCTTTATTAAAGGATATGGATGAATAGCCAGATGAAAAGATGCATGGGGCAAGGTCTGGGAGGGTCCCAAGCACAGGAGCTTCTGTCTTGGTAGAGCTGGGGTACAGCACCCCCCCAGTGTGTGGATGTGTTCACCAACCTGGAAGCTCTCTGAACCCCATACTATTGGGATTTTTATGGAGGCTTCCTCACAAAGACAAGATCAATTATTAATTTCTTTTCCAACCCCTATCTAGAGAATGGAGTCTGGAAAATTCCAAGCTCTTAATCATGGCTTGACCTTCCTGGTGACCACCCCATCCAGGAGCCTTCTAGGAGACCACCCAGAGTCAGCTCAATAGAACAAAAGACACTGCTACCGCCCAGGAAATTCCAAGGGATTTAGGAGCCCTGTGTGAGGAATGGGGGTCTCTACAGACCCAATATTAAAACAAAAGATGTTTCTCATGTTCCACTTAAGAATTCACAAGCATTTCAGGGACCCAGAGCAGAAACCTCTACATAGTTTTTTTTTTCTTTCTATTATCTCACAACAACATATAGTTCCATCTTTTTTTCTTTATCCAGTCTGACAGTCTCTGGCTTTGGACTGTTGAATCCATTCACATGTAATGTTGTTATTGATAGAGTTGGACTGACATCTGCGATTTGACCTCTGCTTTCTGTCTCTCATGTCAATTTCTGGTTTTTTATTCTTCCTTTACTGTTTTTTTTTTCATTAAGTAAATATTTTCTATGTAACATTTTAATTTCTTTAATGAGGTTATGTGTGTGTGTGTGTATCTTTCCTTGACCACATCTTGCTACTAAAGGGCCACAAATTTCCAGCTGATTGCACTGCTGTTTTCAACAAGACCCTGGGACATAAAATGCTCCACAAACTGATCCAACCAGGTTTGGATTTCTTGGAAGAGCCACTTCCCAAAGGCAGTGTTTGCGATTTGATCTGACCCAAAGGGCTTGTCCCAGCTATCCCGTTCCCGATTCTCTCCAGGAAACTAGGTGGCCTGCGGTTTAGTCTCTGTCTCCAGTGACCTCCCAACTGCCTTTCACAAAAACCTCCAGTTTTTGAAGGAACAAAATAGCAGCAGACTCAGAGACTCCAAGAAGGAACTAATGGTTACCAAAGGGGAGGGGTGTGGGAGGGCAGCTGGGGAGGGAGGGAGAAGGGGATTGAGGGATATTATGTTTAGTACACATGGTGTGGGGGGATCAAGGGGAAAACAGCGTAGCACAGAGAAGGCAAACAGTGAATCCGTGGCATCTTACTACACTGATGGACAGTGACTGCATTGGGGTATGGGTGGGGACTTGATGATATGGGTAAATGCAGTAACCACATTGTTTTTTCATGTGAAACCTTCTTAAGAGTGTATATCAATAATACCTTAATAAAAAAATAATTAAAAAAAAGAAAAACAATCAGCAAGAATGTTTGATAATTTGATCTGGGTGGTTGGTTACATGAATGTATACACATGACAAGATTCATTGAGCTGTAAAATAAGATTTGTGCATTTTATTGTGTGTACCTCAATAAAGAACATATTTAAAAAAAACCCTCCAATTTTTGATAACATCCTTAGGCTTCAGCTTCTCCACATTCTGTTGCAAATAAAGTCAGTTCCTTTGAGAAAAGATTAAGGGCTACTAATCACAATATAGGCAGGTCACGGGGAAGGCAGTACAGCACGGAGAAGACAAGTACAGCATCTTACTACGTTGATGGACAGTGACTGCAATAGGGTTACAGGGGGACTTGAAAATACCAGTGAATGCTGAAACCACAATGTTGTTCATGTGAAACTTTCATAAGATTGTATATCAATGATACCTTAATTTTTAAAAAAAGGTTAGGGGCTACTTGTTTACAGCCTGCTTCTGCCTTCCAATAAAATATTTGAGCGGTACTCTGCAGCTGGGTGGGAGCAGGGGTATGCTTCTCAGAGAGACAGCCCTGCTCTGAGAGCCAAGCACCTGGGGGGAAGGAGGGCAGTAGCCTCGGGCCTTAGAGGCTAAGGGAAGGGTGAATTGAGCCCCAGTGTGCTCAGGAGTGCCCCGCGCAAGGCAGAGCCTCCATCCCACCAGCAGGGACAGAACGAGGAAGGGAATCACCACTACTTGGCCTCAGCAACAGCAGATGCCAGCAAGGCAAGAATGCCAACGGGCTGTCCCACCCTCCCAGGGTGAGAACCCCCTGATGGGGAGCTGGGGGCAGAAGGAGCCCTATTTTCTTGGCTGCCCCAGACTGGAACGGCATTTCTGTCTCACCTAGTTGGGTGGGGGAGGGATGGCGCAGGTCTTGGTTCAAATACCACAGACTCTCACTGTTCTTGCTGAGTTTGACAGATTTTTCCAGAATAAATGTTTCTTCATTTGCTATATTCCCTAAGGCCATTTATAGAGACTTTAACTGGTTAAACCAACCAGTTTCACTGGGAACTGAGTCCACAGAACTCCTTGCACTGTCATGCCAGAACTGGAACCTGACATTATTTTGAATTTATTTTATATGTTACTGTAGGATTGTGTAAGTATTTGTAATTATCTTAATATTATTAGGAACAGAGATTTTCCACACAAGAGAAAAATAAATAAATACAATCAAAGAAATAAAAATAATCTCTAATGTTAAATTTGAATTACTATAAATAGGAACTCACTTATTTTTTTTTAATACTTATTTCATAACTCTATCCATTGAAGAGGCTTACAAGCAATGACAACACAATAGCAATCAGCACGTCTAGTAGCCAAATGTAACTTCTGGACCAGTTTATTCAGCTATTGTAGCTCCAAACAGCAGTCTTATCACCACTTGGTGACGCAGGATTGGGAGTCTGCAAAAATCCCTCCTTTGCAACTAGCTAACTCTTTGGTCCCGCCAATACCACAGGAGGGGAGAATGGCCTGGCTGCTTCCTGCTTGCCTGCTTTTCAAGGCCCTCAATGCCCTTGAACCTGGAGGGAGCAACAGAACAACAGCCATCTCCACATTCTTATGACTTTCCCAGAACCCCCTCAGAGGCACCCTTACCAGCTAGGCAGCCCCTACCCCTGGGTTCCAAGTTTCCAGGTTCTAACACCCCCACTCTCAGAGCTCTAGCTGCTTCTTGCTGCAGTTCTAGCTTCTGTGTTACTTCCGTTTCCTCTTTTTGCCATTTAAGATCTCCAGTACCCAATATTAGTCCAACTGACTAATTTTCTAAATCAAATTCTTAAAAAAAAAACTACTGTAGGTTCTGTTTTCCTGCCTGGATCCTGATATATACAGCTTCTAAATATAATTCTCAGTTAAAAAAAAAAATTAAGTTACCTAGAATCACAGAATGAGCCACTGGACTTAAAAAGGTGACTCCTTCATAGGGGTTTTTCTTCATTTGATTTTGATTGGTTTCGGTCTTGGAGACCGTGGCTCTGATATGTCCTCCAAACATTGGGAATTATCCTGCTAATAATAATCATAATAATCTCCTGGAGCATTGTATTCTTTCAAAAGCTTTAAATGCATGTTCCCATCCACTAACCACTAAGCAAAATGATCTCCCTGAGACTGGAACATCAGAAAAAGAACAAAGAGGACACCTAACTTCAAAACTGTGAACCCAAAGTCCTAACCTGTCAATATTGCAAAGATTAAGCAAAAACATCACAACCTGTGAACACCACACAAGAAGTCAGGAAAAGCTGTGTGAACTATGGAGGGGTAGCTGAGAGGGATGCTAATGTGTAAAATTTGACCCCATCTCTCAGTTAAGCTGAGAGTCTGATCAAATGGGGGGAAAAAATAATTATTATTTTTTTTAATTAAAAAAATTTAAAATCAAGGTTTCTTAAAGGAATGGTTGATTGTATGTGTGAAGATATACACAAAATAAGCCTGGCACATCTTGCACCAGATATTAAGGAAGCTGTCAAGTATCAATTCATCATGTCAAAGAACTTAAAAGCCAAGAAGGGGCTGCCGCTGGCATAATATGGGATTTAATCAATAAAAAGAATGCACTATTGAGACACATTGAAAATATTGACTATATATGTGTATGTATACACATATATGTGCTATGCAAATGAGCTCAGAATGATACTCAAAAAAAAGAGAAATTCAGTTCCTTTTCTGCAATTTTAAGGGGTTTAGAGATTAATGGAAATTAAACCTTCCATCTTATCCTAGAAGTCTTTTTTTAAGAGGACAATATCTATACCTTAACAATGGTTACATGACTGTATGCATGTCCAAACTCACAGAACTATATCTTTAGAAAGGTAAGATTTACCATATGTAAATATACCATAAAGCTTTAATGAAAAAAAAAAGCCCTCAGTGAAAATCATTAATTGTATTAAGTCTTAACAAAAAAGATTGTCTTTACTTCATTTTTCTCCCCCCTTTTGAACAAAATGGAACAAACCTAAAAATATTCCCAGTAATGACGAAAGTCTGTAGCTCAAGGCCCTCCTAACAGGACACTAGTTCTATGAAATAGCTTTGGTCTCACAGGAAGCTGATCTCTGTTCTATAAACCAAGTTGCTAATTTTACCACGTACCCAACTCTTTCCAAACTTTTTATTTGTTGTCTGAAATTAGACAAAGGTGATGAAAGAAGAGCTAACTAGACAAAGATGATAAAAAGATTTTTCCAAGTGGTAATAATGTGAATTAAAGTTTTTGTGGCAAAGAAATTCCATTAAAAGTATGCAAGAAGATAATAAATTCACTTACTTTCTTCTCTTTTGAGAATAAATACCTAAACCATGGATGAAGGCTGGAGTCAACTCCTTTCACATTTATCTTAGAACTAACCAGTTTTGTGAGAAGTGGATATATAGTTAAATTTACAAAGTGACTTAGGAACATGCCTCCAAAAATAACCCCAGGCCCACGATCTTAAGAGCAGAAGAATCTGAGTAGTGCTGGTACTGCCTAAGTTCCAGTTACAAATTTGTCTTTTTCACAAGAAATAGACAAAAATAATAGAAAGGTACATTATCGATATTCATAGCTACGTATCCCAAAATTACTAAAAAGCACTTTATGCTCCTATGTTGACCATCACCACCTGATTTTTGTTTCCAGTCCCATTTGGGTCTCTTCCATGCCTCTCTACAATTTCCCTCACCCCCATCACCTGTTTCAAACATTTACCCAAGAGATAATATCCAGGCTTATCCCATCCCACTTCCTTTGCCCTCAATGACCTAGCTTCCTACTGAACCAAGAAAGGGCACCAAGAGCTATGAATTCCTTAATGCGCCTCTCCTATGTTCGTCCAACCCCAAACTGGGGTTTCTACCCCTCTAGCTCAGAAGAGGTTTCTCAGCCATTCCTCACCTCTGAATCCCCACTCCCGGCCAATTCCACCCTTCTGCTCACATCTTTTTTCTCAATCTAGTAGGTTGCTTTCTTCTGCTTACAAACATACTCAGACCACCTAATCCTAAAAATTTGTCCTTCTATCCTGGTTCCCAATCCAGTGACCACTTTCTCATTTACAAGCAAATTTCTGGAAGTACAGTTGATGCTAGTTATCTTCTCCAAACTTCCCATTCACTACTTTAGTACTATTTTAAACTCCTCCCACTGAGCTAAAATCAACAGATTATCTCTTTAACTGCCAAATCGAACAGCTTCTTTTCAGTTCTCATATCACTTCCCTGGAAAATAATGGTGCCCTTGCTTGGTTTGTATTGCACGACTTGCCTCATTTTCCTACTATCTTTCTGAGTAATCTCTAAGTTTTCTTTTGGATCCTTCATCTCAATTGCCTATTCTAGACTCTCAAAGATCTCCCCTGGCAACACTGCCCATTTTGGTAATTTAGTGAGGTTTACAGTTGATGATTCTCAGATCACTGCCCATCCCTCCTGAGGCCCACATTTATTGCTCCATTCCCTGAGACACCTCCTGGATGCCATAAAGACTCTAAAATTCCACACCAAAAACAAAAACAGAGAATCACAAACTTCTCTCTGATCATTCACATACACTGCATCCAGAGCTTGGCACGTAGTAACCACAGTGACTAAGTGGCTTCCAACAGTAATGAAATATGGGCAGTACATAAACCCTTTGCCTCTATTAACCAATTTCTAGTCCTTCTGGTACAAAAAAACTAAACCACATCTTCCCATAAAAACCTGTCCCTCTCCCTTTTTATTTCTATGAAACCTTTATTCCTATAACATACTAAAATTTCAGGATCACCTTTCTCCAGCATCCCTCACTTCCAACTGATATATACCTTTAAATCTATGTAACTGGTTTTGAAATGCATCCAAATAAATAAGATCGACGTGCTAAAGCGAATGTTAACAGATGCTAATTTTACAAATCTAGGTGGTGCATATATGGGTATTTACTGTGCAAGCCTTCCAACTTTTCTGTACAACTGAAAATCTTAATAATAAAATGTTGAAAAGAACCTGCGTATGTTTAAATATTGTTCAGGTGCCTGCCCTTTCTACCTCTCTTCTGAACTACCCCAGGAGCATAACTGCTCTGTCTCCCCATTTCCCCACTGCAATCCTCCTCCTAGATGGCTCCCAAAGATCTTGCCTCCTGGCAGACACCCCTTGTGCAGCTGCCTTCCACACTGTACCAGGCTTGGTCTCTAAGACCAACAGTTCAGGGCTGAAGTGATGGTGTATCACCTCTGAGATTAGGTATAAGAGACTGCAGCTCCCAGCTGCCATCTCAGCACGCTCTCCCCCAGTGACTAGTTCTGGGGAGAACATGTGCAGCACTAGGGACCTTGTTCAAATGCCCATTCTGGGTCGGCAGGTCTGAGGCAAAGCCTGGGATCCAGCATTTTCAATGAGCTCCCAGGTGACGAAGCTGCTGCTGGTTTGGGATCATTGGAGCCAGTATAGATAACAAGGTAGGAAAAAAAAACAGGAAAGATAGACTTCCTTTTTGTTTCTTTTTACTGCCATATTTAAATGTTAATATAGTCAAGTCTTTGTAGTGTTTCAGTGCAGCATCATCTCAGTACTGGAAATTCAATTACACAGAGCGGCGCTTCTCAAACACAAACTTCGTATGAATCACCTGGGGAGCTTATTAAACGCAGCAGTACACCTGGAACAGGAGAGATTCTGCTTGTCTAACGGGCGACACTGAAGCTTCTGGTCCAGGGACTACACTTTCCGAGTAGTAAGGTTTCAAAAGGCTCCTGTACATTTTTTTTTTAGTTTGACATACATTACATAAAAATGAAAAACTTACATGTCAGAAACCACAATAAAGTTAAAAGCCATCGGATTTGGAAAAGAACACTTGCAACATCTGTGACAACATGCATCGTTTGTATTAATTTCTACTGCTGCCTAAGAAATTACCATCCTATACATTTCTGGTTTCAAAAACATCAACCTGAAAGATGAACTCCTGAAATGGTTTACAAATGCTCATTCCACATTCCAGCTTTATCTCCAACTCCCCCAGCACCATCAGCCACCCCATGTGCACACCTGTACCCCAACCACACCTTACGACTCCCTACACAATATTACAATCTCCACTACTCTAACCTCACCCACAAAGCACCCTTTTGTTTTGATAATACAGTAAGCCCAGGAACAGTCATCAGCCTAGACATCCTAGTTCCCTTCAGTCCAGTTTGCCTACTTACAGGCCAGGCATTTCATCCCTCTACTCCACTGTCGGACTAAAACAGAAAATATGGGTCTCTCTCCACAATTAAACTCTCAGTACATGTTTTTTCTCATACAGTTTTTTAAAGAAAGAGGTAACACACCATAAAACTCCCTCTTTCAAAGTGTACAATTCAATGGCATTTAAAGTTGTGCAATCATCAGCACTAATTCCAGAATATTTTCATCACCCCAAAAAGAAACCTCAGCCCTTTATCTGTCACTCCCAAAGTCCCCAGTTCCCCGGCAACCACTAATCTTTCTGTCTCTACAGATTTCCCTATTGTGGACATTTCATGTAAATGGAATCATACAATATGTGGCCTTGACTGGCTTTGTTCATGCAGCATGCAAACTGATACATTATAAAATATATCAGTACTTCACTCCTTTCTGTGGCTAAATAATTTCATTGTATGAATGTACCATATTTTATCTATTCATCAGTTGACGGACATTTGGGTTATTTCCACTTTTTGGCTATTAAGAATAATGCTGCTGTGAACATGAGTGCACAAGTGTTTATGTGGACATATGTTTTCAGTCCTCGGGTACAAATCTAAAGCAGACATGCTGAGTAATATGCTAACTCCATGCTTAACGTTTTGAGGAACTGCCAGACTATTTTCTAAACCACTGAACCATTTTACACCCCTACAAGTAATGTATGGAAATTTCACTATTACATTTTCAACCAATGAGGATGTAATTATTCTTGAGGAAAAGAGGGGTGTGCCTCCCATGGTATAATGATAATCCTCTAAAAATACTGTATTTAAAAAACAAATGTATTTCCAGCAGGAATGCACAGAATTAAATGTGGTAGGACTGAGTATACTGGTTTCCCCTGCTATCAGTAAGTACAGCGTTCCTATGAAACCTTCCGAAAGCTGAAATGGCATAAAGCAAATAAGCAATTACCATTAATTTTCATTTGTTTTTTAGTGCTCCCAGACCCAAAAAATAACCTCTCTTAGGTTTTTCTGATACGGTAGGACACATCTTGCTAACGGGTGTTATGCTGCTAACAAAATATATCAAGATAAAAGCACAGATGCTCACAGACACGATTCAAAGCTCTAACAGCTTGATGCTGAGATGCTGAGTGTGGTTCCGGGGAGGAAGCTTGGCGGGGCCACTACCGCTGTTGCGGGTGGGCTCTCCCTCTATCACCCCGCTCCAAGATAAACGCTGGCCGCTATTTCCGCTTTCTGCAAAAGCCAAAATCCTCTTCGGATTTCTGGTTAGCAAAAACAAGAACTAACATAGGTCTTTAGTAAAAAGCAAAGTGGCATAACGCGAACTTCCGAAGAACGGAGGATACCTGTACAGAGAAAGTGCGTTAACCTCTCAGAGCCAAATGTTCTTTAATCCTAAAATAGGGTCTGCTGTAATGACATTTACATTGCAGTCCCCGTGAAGATTAAATAAAACAATCCATGAACAGGTGCTTTCCGACACAGATTATTCGTGATACCATCCCGGGTAAAGCATCTGGGGCAAAGGGCTAAACGCCCAGATCCCTCCCCTTCTTCCACTGGTCCTTCCCTGCTGGAGAGGTTGCTGAGTGACGACGGGGGCTGCAGCCACCTCCCTTCTCGGGGAGAGCTGGCCTGACAAGCCACGCAGGATAAATTGCTAGAGCTCGAAAAGCAGCGCCGGGTCACTTCGGACAACATCGTTCCAAGGCCAGATTCCGCAGCTTGCCACTTAGCTTAGCAAATCAGCGCAGGATCGTTTTTCCTCTTTTAATGGCAAGAAACATTATGGTCGAAGCAGAAAAGGAGGAGCAAAGAGAACACGAGCGTGGCCCCCCCCACCCCATCCCAACGTCTGACCCTACAACCCTCCCAAAAGGGAAACAAATACAAACCCGATCCATTACGAACTCTGGGGATCTATCGATCTCAATGACCCTCACCCCGAAGGACTCCCCTGTCGGATCCCGCTGGGACAGATGACAAAGCTTACCTGGTGGCTTCCTCCAGCTCGGCCTGGCTCCGACCAGGCGCCTGCAGAGGGGTAGTAGCCATCGCCTCCTCCGCCTTCTCCCGGCCAGGTGGTCTCCGCCGGGCCGCCCCCGCGCACCCGCCAGGAAACAGGGGGCTGGGGAGGTTCAGGATGAGGAGGATATAAGGGCGGGGGTGCGTGCATGGGCACATCCCCACCCCCAGGCCCGTAGTAGCGGCCATAGGACGGACCGTCACTGGGGCCGTAGCCTGAGCGCCTCAAGGCCGACATGGGTTCTGCTGCCCCGAAGCGCTTCCCGCCCCCCACGGCAGGCCCATTGCGCAGGCGCCTGCCGGAGAGAGGAAATGGACGGCTGTGAAGGGGGTCGGCCGCCCACAGCCAATCCCAGGCCTAGCCACGCCCCCTAGGCTGCAAGGCGGCAGGTGTTGAGGAACCGAGGTCCGTGACTCTGGGGACTAGGAAACAGGAGGAAGAGGGGCCGTACTGTGTTCCTTAAAAGGGAGAATACATTTTCCCACCACTTATCCCAACTAGAGCCTTCTTTAACCAAGGATGGGGAAAGTCGTCCCGGGACCGCCAGCGGCCCTGCCCTTTCCTGGGGGCGGCACGCGACGCCGGAAGTGGGTGGGGGTAATATTGAGGAGTTTCCGGCAGACCCCGGCGGCTGAAAGCCGGACCTGAGGCGTCGCTCCGGGTTCGAGTCCTGTCTCGGTCCCGCCCAGGCGGCGACTGCAACTGCGACTGCGGTAGGAGGAAGGTGTTGGTCGCGCTGGCCCACCGCCGCTACCCATTTCAGCCTTCTCTCAGCTCAAAATGAACTATATGCCCGGCACCGCTAGCCTTATCGAGGACATCGACAGTGAGTAGCCGTCTCCCGCGGGTGAAGTGCGGGGTGGTCCTGGGCGAGTGCCTCTCCGGAGGGAGCTCGTAGGACGCTCGGCGGGGGCGGCGTGTTTCCAGCGCAGTTCTGGGCGTTCGCGGTGACATCCTCTGCGAGTCGGAGGAGTCCGGGACGCGCCGTTTGCCCTCCCCCGAGCCTGCCGCCTCTGCCTCGCCCGTCGCAGCCTCCACCGGCCCGGGGCTGGTGAGCCGCAAGCTGCAGAACTCACTTCTGCGTGCGAGGGACGCGGCTGCTGAGTCCCAGACACCGAAGTTGCCCGCCCCGCCCGCTATCTCCCACCTGCCGCATTTCGAGTACCAGGTTGTTACGGGTGGGTGGATGACAATACTTAGAGAAAGGAGTCATCAAGAAACGAAAATATTAACACAACAGCAGTTAGACTTAATTGGCGGTGAACGTAGGCTTTATCCTGTGTAGCCACTTGCAGTCTTCCTTGAGGGTCTTAGCGCTTTCAGATTTTGGTGGTGGAGACCACTGCCAGACAGGGTGTTGACTTTTTTGGAAAGACTGAGTCACTTCAAACTCTTTTTTCTTTTAGACAATTTCCTTTTGCTTTTACCAAGAAGACCTCCCTCCTCCTAGTCATTGCCCTGAAAAGGAGCTTGGTCCTATACAAAAAGGGAGCCACCTATAATTGTCCTGCCTTTCCTTTTTCTAAGTTCCCATCCGTGAATTACCTCTCAGGCAACATTTTTTTAACCGTGTGATCTGTCTCGTTAACTTGTAATTGCTGCAAAATGGTTTACACACTGTTCCAGACAAGTCACAACGAACTTTACAGTTACTGTGCATGCAAATTGAAGAGTGGGTATATGATCAAATTCTCATTGTTGTCTGAAATCAATTTTTAAACCCACAAGAGTGACTTTGCTGTTGAAAGAAATGTGGGTTTAACTGAACCAAATTGATGTATGAATAAGTGCTGTACAAGCCTATGGGAAATGGGAAATGAAATCTTTAAGTACCTGAGGATGCCCTTTTGTCATCACTCCTCTTTGTATATGAATTTAGGCCCCTAACACATTCTGCCATTTTACTAAAAATAGTTTATTCTCTAGCCCTCCAGCCCCTTCTTGGTAGATTCCAAGCCCTGTCCTTTACTGAAAAGTTTGAAACCATGTTATATACACTCTTCACTGTCCCCTGCACACACACTTTCCTTCTCACTCCTCAGTCTTCCTAGATTTTCACCATCCTCATTTGAGTAGGAAGTTTGGGTCTTTTATAATGCTTTCCTCACACTGTTTCTGGAACTTTCTTCCATCAATAGCCCTTTTCTCTCATATGTTCTTTCTGACTCTGGATCCTTCCCTTCATGTACGTCCATCTCAAATGTTTTCTCAGCTGTGTCTCCCCATTAAACTCCTATCCCTTTTTTCAAATCCTCCCCCATAAACCTTGAATCATCTCAGTTTTGACAGTACTTCCTGATCACCTGTCGTAGACTACCTCTGTTACCCCTGCAGTCTGGTTTTTGTACTCAGCACACTGTTGAGGCGGAATTTTTAACGCCCTCAGTCTAATGGCTCTTCTGCGTTGTTCCCTCTGCAGCATTGTGACACTATTAAAACTGGATTCTTAATTCTAGTGTCTTGATTTCTCCAACGTTGGTACTTACCAGTTTTTTTTCCCCTCTGTTACTGTTCCTTAAAATAGATTGTCTCTTAGGTTCTGTCTTTGACCTTCTGCTTTTCTTAAATCTCTAGGAGATCTCTTGAATTCTAATAACTATATCCTCTTTGTGGACTTGACCAAAATTGCTCTAATTTTGTCCTCATGGGCATTCCAGACCTTGGTTCAGGACTCTTCATGTCCCAGACTCGGGGAATAGCCTCACAGCTCCACTCCCTTTTCTGCCGTTCAGTATTAAATGTTTCCTTGTTCCCTATGAGGTCAAATCCAAACTCACCGCTCTCCTAGTATTTTGTTTTTTTGCTATCATTAATCTACAATTACATGTGCAACATTATGGTTACTAGACTCCCCACATCATCAGGTTCCCCCGACCAACCCCATTACAGTCACTGTCCATCAGCGTAGTGATATGCTATAGAATCACTACTTGTCTTCTCTGAGTTGTACAGCCCTCCCCGTGCCCCCACACACATCATGTCTGCTAATCGTAATGCCCCTTTTTCAGCCTTGTCCCTCCCTTCCCACCAATCCTCCCCAATCCCTTTCCATTTGGTAACTGTTAGTCCATTCTTGGGTTCTGAGTCTGCTGCTGTTTTGTTTCTTAAGTTTTTTTCTTTGTTCTTATGCTCCACATATGAGTGAAATCATTTGATACTTGTCTTTTTCCGCCTGGCTTATTTCACTGAGCATACTACCCTCTAGCTCCATCCATATTGTTGCAAATGGCAGGATTTGTTTTCTTCGTATGGCTGAATAATATTCCATTGTGTATATGTACCACATCTTTATCCATTCTTCTACTGATGAACACTTAGGTTGCTTCCATTTCTTGGCTATTGTAAATAGTGCTGCGATAAACATAGGGGTGCATATGTCTTTTTCAAACTGGGCTGCTGCATTCTTAGGGTAAATTCCTAGGAGTGGAATTCCTGGGTCAAATGGTATTTCTGTTTTGAGTTTTTTGAGGAACCTCCATACTGCTTTCCACAATGATTGAACTAATTTGCATTCGCACCAGCAGTGTAGGGGAATAGCCTCGTAGCTGCACTCCCTTTTCTGCCCGTTCAGTCTTAAATGTTTCCTTTTCCCTATGAGGTCAAATCAAAACCCATCGCTCTCCTAGTATTTTTTCTTTTTGGTATCATTAATCTACAATTACATGTGCAACATTATGGTTACTAGACTCCCCACATCATCAGGTCCTCCCACATACCCCATTCTCCACATCCTCACCAACATTTGTTGTTGTTTGTGTTTGGGATGGTGGCCATCCTTACTGGTGTGAGGTGATATCTCATTGTGGTTTTAATTTGCATTTCTCTGATGATTAGTGATGTGGAGTATCTTTTCATGTGCCTTTTGGCCATCTGGATTTCTTCTTTGGAGAAGTGTCTGTTCAGATTCTCTGCCCATTTTTTAATTGGCTTATTTGCTTTTTGTTTGTTGAGGTGCTTGAGCTTTTTATATATTTTGGATGTCAACCCCTTATCGGATATGTCATTTATGAATATATTCTCCCATACTGTAGGATGTCTTTTTTTCTACTGATGGTGTCCTTTGCTGTACAGGAGCTTTACAGCTTGATATAGTCCCACTTGTTCACTTTTGCTTTTGTTTCCCTTGCCTGGAGAGATATGTTCATGAAGAAGTTGCTCATGTTTATGTCCAAGAGATTTTTGCCTATGTTTTTTTCTAAGAGTTTTATGTTTTCATGACTTACATTAAAAGTACTGTATGCATGCCACCAACAAAGTGGAGTGAATTCTGCCAGCTATTCTAGCAACTTACTGTCATTCTCCAGTATCAGCTCAGAGTCACTTCTTCAGTGAGGTTTTCCCAGTCCACCCTCTTTTCTGCACCCTCTCTCTTTATCAGTCTATTCTGCCATCTTATTATTCCACTGTAGGAAATCACAATGGGTCATTTTTTTGTTCATCTTCTTCCACCAGGAATATAAGTTCATAGTCTGATAACCTTCTGAGTCTTACTCTCTACCATATGTCTAGACCCCAGAGCAGCACAGAGCTCTCAATAAATGTATTGAATTTATGTTCTAGCTTATTATCCATGAGCTCATTTTACATATTTGAGGCATTGTTTTTATTTAGAAAACCTTCTGATTCCAAAGTGTGAAATGCAATCTCTTCTAAGATGAGGGGAAGATAATTATAGAATTAAGATCATGAAGATTATCTAGACTAAATTTTGCAATTTACATATCCAGAAATTGATGTAGCATGAAAGGGTTTAACTGTCAGTCATCAGCATCTACAGCCAGTCAGTCAGGCCTTTTCTCACTCTCCCACACTACTATGATTCTTCTCACACTAATCTAATGTAAACCTCAGGCTGTCTTGGACCCCCCCCCTCTAATTTCCCAGTGAACTCCACCTTCAGTACTCTGGAAGAGTAGAGGGTAGAGCTTGAACTGCTACTGTGTTTATTTTTGTTGCTATCCTGTACACACACTGAAGCTAACAGTTTTCTTTTTTTAAAGATCTTTTTTCTTCTCCCCAGAAAAGCACTTAGTCCTGCTTCGCGATGGAAGGACGCTTATAGGCTTTTTAAGAAGCATTGATCAATTTGGTATGTATTAATTATGAGCTACTCCTATCTCTGGAAAAGGGCAGCCCATTTTATTTTTTCTGTCATTTCACGTTGAAATTTATTTGCAGCTTTTTCAGGTGTATAGCATCATGGAAGACTGCTTTTTGAGTCATTACGTCATTGTTTTCAAAGTTATGACTAGGTGGTTCAAAAGCTTGAGTGTACAAGCTTGTGTTTCATAGAACCTGTGAAGTTTTGGGCTATTTCTTATTTTTCCCATTAGAGGGAGCCAAATTATAGAAATAAACAATCCACCAGAAAAGCTGCTTGGACGTACATTGATTTGGGTGGGATTGCTCTTCAAAGCATTCTTGCACTGAAGGTAATCCCTCCCTTTCCAGTGAGAACTGAGGAGAGGGCACTTCCTAAAGCTTCTTAGGGACCCCGCTAAGAATATTTTTACACTTAAAAGTGCCTCAGACTCTTACAACAATTTAACAAGAAAGTTAAGTTAGACAGATAGTAAAAAAGCTACCCTTGAACCTTTGGTAACCACGAATCTAAAGCCAGCAATGGCAATAAGTGCATATCTATCAATAATCACCCTAAATGTAAATGGACTGAATGCACCAATCAAAACACACAGAGTAATAGAATGGATAAAAAAGCAAGACCCATGTATATGCTGCTTACAAGAGACTTACCTCAAACCCAAAGATATACACAGACTAAAGGTGAAGGGATGGAAAAAGATATTTCATGCAAACAACAAGGAGAAAAAAGCAGGTGTTGCAGTACTTGTATCAGACAAAATAGACTTCAAAACAAAGAAAGTAGCAAGAGATAAAGAAGGACATTACATAATGATAAAGCGGTCAGTCCAACAAGAGGATATAACCATTTTAAATATATATTCACCCAACACAGAAGCGCCAGCATATGTGAAACAAATACTAATGGAATTAAAGGAGGAAATAGAAAGCAATGCATTCATTTTAAGAGACTTCAGCACACCACTCACTCCAAAAGACAGATCAACCAGACAGAAAATAAGACACAGAGGCACTGAACAACACACTACAACAGATGGACCTAACAGACATCTACAAAACTCTACACCCAAAAGCAACAGGATACACATTCTTCTCAAGTGCACATGGAACATTTTCCAGAATAGACCACATACTAGGCCACAAAAAGAACCTCAGTAAATTCAAAAATATTGAAATTCTACCAACCAACTTCTCAGATCACAAAGGTATAAAGCTAGAAATAAATTTTAGAAATAAAACAAAAAGGCTCACAAATACATGGAGACTTAACAACATTCTCCTAATTAATCAATGGGTCATGACCAAATTAAAACAGAGATCAAAGAATATATGGAGACCAATAACAACAAAAACACAAAGCCACAACTTCTGTGGGACGCAGCAAAGGCAGTTCTGAGAGGAAAGTATATGGCAATCCAGGCCTATTTAAAGAAGGAAGAACATTCCCAAATGAATAGTCTAAAGACACAATTACGGAAATTGGAAAAAGAAGAACAAATGAGGCCGAAAGTCATCAGCAGGAGGGACATAATAAAGATCAGATATGAAATAAATAAAATTCAGAAGAATAAAACAATAGAAAAAATCAATGAAACCAAGAGCTGGTTCTTTGAAAAAATAAACAAAATAGATAAACCCCTAGCCAGACTTATTAAGAGAAAAAGAGAATCTACACACATAAACAGAATCAGAAATTGGAAAGGAAAAATCACGACAGACCGCACAGAAATACAAAGAATCATAAGAGAATATTATGAGAATCTATATGCTAACAAGCTGGAAAACCTAGAAGAAATGGACAACTCCTTAGAAAAATACAACCTTCCAAGATTAACCAAGCAAGAAACAGAAAAACTAAACAGACCAATCACCAGCAACGAAATTGAGTCAGTAATCAAAAAACTACCCAAGAAGAAAATCCCCAGGCCAGATGGATTCACCTCTGAATTCTACCAGACATATAGAGAAGAAATAGCACCCATTCTCCTTAAAGTTTTCCAAAAAATAGAAGAGGAGGGAATACTTCCAAACTCCTTCTATGAAGCCAGCATCACTCTAATACCAAAACCGGGCAAAGACCTCACCAAAAATGAAAATTACAGACCAATAGCTCTGATGAACGTACATGCAGAAATACTCAACAAAATATTAGCAAACCGAATTCAAAAATACATCAAGAGGATCATACACCATGATCGAGTGGGATTCATCTCAGGGATGCAAGGATGGTACAACATTTGAAAATCTATCAGTATCATCCACCACATCAAAAATCAAAACAAAAACCACATGATCATCTCCATAGATGCTGAAAAAGCATTTGACAAAATTCAACATCCATTCATGATTAAGACTCTCAACAAAATGGGTATAGAGGCCAAGTACCTCAACATCATAAAGGCCATATATGACAAACCTACAGCTAACATCATACTTAACAGTGAGAAGCTGAAAGCTTTTCATCTAAGATCGGGAACAAGACAGGGATGCCCACTCTCTCCACTGTTATTCAACATAGTACTGGAGGTCCTAGCCATGGCAATCAGACAAAACAAAGAAATACAAGGCATCCAGATTTGTAAAGAAGAAGTCAAATTGTCACTATTTGCAGATGATATGATATTGTACATAAAAACCCTAAAGACACCACTCCAAAGCTACTAGAACTAATATCTGAATTCAGCAAAGTTGCAGGATACAAAATTAACACACAGATATCTGTTGCTTTCCTATACACTAATGATGAACTAACAGAAAGAGAAATCAGGAAAACAATTCCATTCACAATTGCATCAAAAAGAATAAAATACCTAGGAATAAATCTAACGAAGGAAGTGAAAGACCTGTAATCTGAAAACTACAAGACACTCCTAAGAGAAATTAAAGAGGACACTAACAAATGGAAATTCATCCCATGCTCTTGGCTAGGAAGAATCAATATTGTCAAAATGTCTATACTACCCAAAGCAATCTACAGATTCAATGCAATCCCTATCAAACTACCAACAGCTTTCTTCAATGATCTGGAACAAATAATTCTAAAATTCATATGGAACCACAAAAGACCCCAAATAGCCAAAGCAATCCTGAGAAGGAGGAATAAAATGGGTAATTATGCTCCCTGACTTTAAGCTCTACTACAAAGCCACAGTAATCAAGACAATTTGGTATTGGCACAAAAACAGACCCACAGATCAGTGGAACAGAACAGAAAATCCAAACATTAACCCAAACATATACAGTCAATTAATATTTGATAAGGGAGCCTTAGATATACAATGGGGAGATGACGGCCTCTTCAGCAGCTGGTGTTGGAAAAACTGGACAGCTACATGTAAGAGAATGAAACTGAACTACTGTCTAACCTCTTACACAAAAGTAAACTCAAAATGGATCAAAGACCTGAATGTAAGTCATGAAACCATAAAACTCTTAGAAAAAAACATAGACAAAAATCTCTTGGACATAAACATGAGCGACTTCTTCATGAACATATCTCCCCAGGCAAGGGAAACAAAAGCAAAAATGAACAAGTGGGACCATATCAAGCTGAAAAGCTTCTGTACAGCAAAGGACACCAGTAGAACAAAAAGACATACTACAGTATAAGAGAATATATTCATAAATGACATATCCAATAAGGGATTGACATCCAAAATATATAAAGAACTCACGTGCCTCAACAAATAAAAAGCAAATAATCCAATTAAGAAATGGGCAAAGGACATGAACAGACACTTCTCCAAAGAAGAAATTCAGATGGCCAAAAGGCACATGAAAAGATGCTCCACATCGCTAATCATCAGAGAAATGCAGATTAAAACCACAATGAGATATCACCTCACACCAGTGAGGATGGCCAACATCCAAAACACAAACAGTAACAAATGTTGGCGAGGATGTGGAGAAAAGGGAACCCTCCTACACTGCTGGTGGGAATGCAAATTAGTTCAACCATTGTGGAAAGCAGTATGGAGGTTCCTCAAAAAACTCAAAATAGAAATACCATTTGACCCAGGGATTCCACTCCTAGGAATTTACCCTAAGAATGCAGCAGCCCAGTTTGAAAAAGACATATGCACCCCTATGTTTATGCAGCACTATTTACAATAGCCAAGAAATGGAAGCAACCTAAGTGTCCATCAGTAGATGAATGGATAAAGAAGATGTGGTACATATACACAATGGAATATTATTCAGCCATAAGAAGAAAACAAATCATTTGAAACAACATGGATGGAGCTAGAGGGTATTATGCTCAGTGAAATAAGCCAAGCTGAAAAAGACAAGTACCAAATGATTTCACTCATATGTGGAGTATAAGAACAGAGAAAAAAACTGAAGGAACAAAACAGCAGCAGACTCACAGAACCCAAGAATGGACTAATAGTGACCAAAGGGAAAGGAACTGAGGATGATAGGTGGGAAGGGAGGGATAAGGGGGAAAAAGGGGCAATATGATTAGCAGACATAATGTAGGGGGGCACGGGGAGGGCAGTACAACTCAGAGAAGACAAGTAGTGATTCTATAGCATCTCACTACACTGATGGACAGTGACTGTACTGGGTTTGGTGGAAGGGACCTGATCAAGGGGGTAGTTCAGTAACATAATATTGCACATGTAATTGTAGATTAATGATACCAAAATAAATTTTTTAAAAGTCCATCAGACTTGAGGCTTGGTCTTTGTTTTATATCCTGCATTTCCCTGGAAAGATCTGTGTTTGCTTCTGTTTCAAGGAACTTCTCAGTTCATATCAACATTTGTTGGATATCTGCTAGGTCAGTGGATTTGGCAAGAGGAAAAAACAACTGAAACACTTCCAAGAATTATAAAAGATAAGAACATTGATATCTGCTTTCTTTCAAATAAGACAAATAGTACCAGTTGAAAGAAGAAAAGTAATTCTTAAGAGATTGGGGTTCTCAACCTTAAGTCAAATTCATCAGACTACTTTGACGGAAAAGCAGTAAATACTGACTTTACTCTCAGTTTACCAGGCATGGTTCTCTGGCAAAGTGAAAAAATAGGTTTCTGTGTGTTGTGATATATGGATCCCTGCATTGGGTTAAGTGAAATCTAAGTACTGAAACAAAGCTAAATCTTTGGTAAATCATCACATACACATACTCAAACAACAAAAACTGTGTCCTCCTATTAAACCAGAGTTTTAATCTCTGTGGTTGTTGAGGCTGAAGACCTGGTACAGTGTTCCTGGTACCCTACTCATTTATCCCTTCTTAGAGCCAAGGAGATATTCTCAATAAACTGATATCGGGATTTTCTAAACTTACTCCCATCATCATTGTGTATTAGTGCAACATAATCTCATAAACCCTCTCGGTTTGCAGTTGCTTAAAAGTCGTGTGTCTTAATGAAGTAGATTGTGTGAAATTTTAGCCTTTCCCGGAATTAGAAAGTGTAGAAATCGTGTTCAACTAAATCTTTTCTACTCAAAATAAATGACGGAGTTATGAACCTTTACCCAATAATTAAAACGAAATATCTTTGTTTTTTTCCTATGCACTTATAGCTAACTTAGTGCTACATCAGACTGTGGAGCGTATTCATGTGGGCAAAAAGTACGGCGATATTCCTCGAGGAATTTTTGTGGTCAGAGGAGAAAATGTGGTCCTACTAGGAGAAATAGTAAGTAAAAACTGTTAAGCTGCTATGGGTTTTGACAATCAAGCTAGATAGGTTTCTTTTTGTCTTTTCTTTTTTTTGTTTGTTTTTTCATTTTTTATTTTTTTAGTTAAGGTATTATTG
>JAVSCE010021824.1:0-156728 GCA_032199065.1 Smutsia gigantea | reverse complement strand
AGTCAAGGACTCCTATGATTGTTTACAGGCTTGTTGCTCAAAAAAGGCTAACAGGCTAACAGGAACAGGCCTTGCAGCTATAGAGCCCTTAGGCCTGCCCCAGCTTTTTGGGTATTATGTCATCACCAGCTCCAGGCCTTAGCTGGTTTCTCCCTAAGCCAAAGCTGCACCACTGGCCCACCTTAGGGCCTCCATCCCCTATACCAGCTGCCAAGTGCCAGTCAGTCTCCTCACTTCCCCATCCCCACTGTCCCAGAAGAAAAGCTGACAGGCCTCACTCATCCCTGCACTGTTTTTTCAGTGGGGGGGGGGGAGGGGTGGAAGTGGGGAAGGTGTCATTATCTTTTTTTTTTTAATGGAAAAATTTAAACGTTCTCAAGAGTAGAGAGACTAGTAAAATGAAGCTGTATTCACTTTTCCTTTAAATTCAACAATGATCAACTCATGCTTAATTTCATTTCAGGTATAGCCCCAGCCACTTCAGTTTGCCCCTACGAGATTATTGGAAGGAACTCCAAGACATCAGATGATTTTATTTGTACGTACTTTAATATATATATATATATATATACCTTTAAAAGGAAAAACATAATCACAGTATTATCACAATTTCAAAAGTCCACAGTTCTTTAATATCATCAAATATCCAATCAGTGCACAAACCTCCTGATGGTTTCCTGAGTGTTATTTTACATTTAGTGTGTTTGGATCAAGGTTTAAACGTTCATACATTGCATTTGGTTGAAATGTCTTCAAGTCTCCTTTATACATAAGTTTTTTTTCCTTTCTTTTTCTTTTTGAAGAAGTTGGGTGATTTGTCCTGTATAATTTTCCACATTCTGTATTTGGCTGATGACAATTTAGCATGTTCCTTTATCTTCTGGATTTCCTGTGAGTTGGTAGTTGGGTCAAGAGGCCTGATGGGAACCAGCCTAGAATTGGGGGCAGGAATACTTTGTAGGTGGTGCTGTGTCCTTTCATCTGGAGGCCCATCATGGTGGGGGGGGCGTTTTTGTAATATCAGTAGCCACTAATGATCACCACCTAAACCTGTTATTTCCTTAAGTGTTTGCAAAATGCTGATGTTTTAATTCTGTCATTCCTTCTTTTTTTTTAATATAATTTATTTTGGTATCATTAATCTACATTTACATGTGCAATATTATGGTTATTAAACTACCCCTTCGTCAGGTCCCCCCCACCAACCCCACTACAGTCACTACCCATCAGCGTAGTGAGATGCTATAGAATCACTACTTGTCTTCTCTGAGTTGTACAGCCCTCCCCGTGCCCCCACAACATTACGTCTGCTATTCATAATGCCCCTTTTTCCCTCTTATCGCTCCCTTCCCACCCATTTTCCCCAGTCCCTTTCCCTTTGGTAACTATTAGTCCATTCTTGGGTTCTGGGAGTCTGCTGCTGTTTTGTTCCTTCAGTATTTTTTCTTTGTTCTAATACTCCACATATGAGTGAAATCATTTGATACTTGTCTTTTTCGGCTTGGCTTATTTCACTGAGCATAATACCCTCTAGCGCCATCCATGTTGTTGCAAATGGTAGGATTTGTTTTCTTCTTATGGCTGAATAATATTCCATAGTGTATATGTACCACATCTTCTTTATCCATTCATCTACTGATGAACACTTAGGTTGCTTCCATTTCTTGGCTATTGTAAATAGTGCTGCAATAAACATAGGGGTGCATCTGTCTTTTTGAAACTGGGCTGCTGCATTCTTAGGGTAAATTCCTATGGGTGGGATTCCTGGGTCAAATAGTATTTCTATTTTGAGTTTTTTGAGGAACCTCCATACTGTTTTCCACAATGGTTGAACTAATTTCCATTCCCACCAGCAGTGTAGGAGGGTTCCCTTTTCTCCACATCCTCAGCAACATTTGTTGTTGTTTGTGTTTTGGATGTTGGCCATCCTCACTGGTGTGAGGTGATATCTCATGGTGGTTTTAATTTGCATTTCTTTGATGAATAGCGATATGGAGCATCTTTTCATGTGCCTGTTGGCCATCTGAATTTCTTCTTTAGAGAAGTGTCTATTCATGTCCTCTGCCCATTTCTTAATTGGATTATTTGCTTTTGGTTTTTTGAGGTGCATGACTTCTTTATATATTTTGGGTGTCAACCCCTTATCACATATGTCATTTGTGAATATATTCTCCCATACTGTAGGATGTCTTTTTGTTCTACTGATGGTGTCCTTTGCTGTACAGAAGCTTTTCAGCTTGATATAGTCCCATTTGTTCATTTTTGCTTTTGTTTCCCTTGCCTGGGGAGATATGTTCATGAAGAAGTTGCTCATGTTTATGTGCAAGAGATTTTTGCCTATGTTTTTTCCTAAGAGTTTTACGGTTTCATGACTTACATTCAGGTCTTTGATCCACCTTGAGTTTACCTTTGTGTATGGGGCTAGACAGTAGTCCAGTTTCATTCTCTTACATGTAGCTGTCCAGTTTTTCCAACACCAGCTGCTGAAGAGTCTGTCATCTCCCCACTGTATATAAAAGGCTCCTTTATCAAATATTAATTGACTGCATATGTTTGGGTTAATGTTTGGATTTTCTATTCTGTTCCACTGGTCTGTGGGTCTGTTTTTGTGCCAGTACCAAATTGTCTTGATTACTGTGGCTTTGTAGTAGAGCTTGAAGTCAGGGAGCGTAATTCCCCCTGTTTTATTCCTCCTTCTCAGAATTGCTTTGGCTATTCGGGGTCTTTTGTGGTTCTATATGAATTTTAGAATTATTTGTTCCCCTTCATTGAAGAAAGCTGTTGGCAGTTTGATAGGGATTGCATTGAATCTGTAGATTGCTTTAGGTAGTATAGCCATTTTGACAATATTTATTCTTCCTAGCCAAGAGCATGGCATGCATTTCCATTTGTTAGTATCCTCTTTAATTTCTCTTAGGAGTGCCTTGTAGTTTTCAGAGTATAGGTCTTTCACTTCCTTGGTTAGGTTTATTCCTAGGTATTTTATTCTTTTTGATGCAATTGTGAATGGAATTGTTTTTCTGACTTCTCTTTCTGTTATGTTAGTACATCTTTAGTGTATAGGAAAGCAACAGATTTCTGTGAGTTAATTTTGTATCCTGCAACTTTGCTGAATTCAGATATTAGTTCTAGTAGTTTTGGAGTGGAGTCTTTAGGGTTTTTTATGTACAGTATCATGTCATCTGCAAATAGTGACAATTTGACTTCTTCTTTACCAATCTGGATGCCTTGTATGTCTTTGTTTTTTCTGATTGCTGTGGCTAGGACCTCCAGTACTATGTTGAATAACAGTGGAGAGAGTGGGCATCCCTGTCTTGTTCCCGATCTTAGATGAAAAGCTTTCAGCTTCTCGCCGTTAAGTATGATGTTAGCTGTGGGTTTGTCATATATAGCCTTTATGATGTTGAGGTACTTGCCATCTAAACCCATTTTGTTGAGAGTTTTAATCATGAATGGATGCTGAATTTTGTCAAATGCTTTTTCAGCATCTATGGAGATGATCATGTGGTTTTTCTTCTTTTTGTTGATGTGGTGGATGATGTTGATGGATTTTCGAATGTTGTACCATCCTTGCATCCCTGGGATGAATCCCACTTGATCATGGTGTATGATCCTCTTGATGTATTTTTGAATTCGGTTTGCTAATATTTTGTTGAGTATTTTTGCATCTACGTTCATCAGGGATATTGGTCTGTAATTTTCTTTTTTGGTGAGGTCTTTGCCCAGTTTTGGTATTAGAGTGATGCTGGCTTCATAGAATGAGTTTGGAAGTATTCCCTCCTCTTCTATTTTTTGGAAAACTTTAAGGAGAATCGGTGTTATTTCTTTTCTATATGTCTGGTAGAATTCGGAGGTGAATCCGTCAGGTCCGGGCATTTTGTTCTTGGGTAGTTTTTTGATTACCAATGTGATTTCGTTGCTGGTGATTGGTCTGTTTAGTTTTTCTCTTTCTTGGTTGGTCAGTCTTGGAAGGTTGTATTTTTCTAAGAAGTTGTCCATTTCCTCTATGTTTTCCAGCTTGTTAGCATATAAATTCTCATAATATTCTCTTATAATTCTTTGTATTTCTGTAGGGTTATCATGATTTTTCCTTTCTCTTTTCTGATTCTGTTTATGTGTGTAGATTCTTTTTTTCTCTGAATGAGTCTGGCTAGGGGTTTATCTATTTTGTTTATTTTTTCCAAGAACCAGCTCTTGGTTTCATTGATTTTTTTCTATTGTTTTATTCTTCTCAATTTTATTTATTTCTTCTCTGATCTTTATTATGTCCCTCCTTCTGGTGACTTTGGGCCTCATTTGTTCTTCTTTTTCCAATTTCAGCAATTGTGTCTTTAGACTATTCATTTGGGATTGTTCTTCCTTATTTAAATTGGCCTGGATTGCAATATACTTTCCTCTTAGAACTGCCTTTGCTGCATCCCACAGAAGTTGTGGCATTGTGTTGTTGTTGTCATTAGTCTCCATATATTCTTTGATTTCTGTTTTGATTTGGTCATTAACCCATTGATTAATTAGGAGAATGTTGTTAAGTCTCCATGTATTTGTGAGCCTTTTTGTTTTCTTTCTAAAATTTATTTCTAGTATTATATCTTGGTGATCTGAGAAGTTGGTTGGTAGGATTTCAATATTTTTGAATTTACTGAGGTTCTTTTTGTGGCCTAGTATGTGGTCTGTTCTGGGCAATGTTCCATGTGCACTTGAGAAGAATGTGTATCCTGTTGCTTTTGGGTGTAGAGTTCTGTAGATGTCTGTTAGGTCCATCTGTTCTAGTGTGTTGTTCAGTGCCTCTGTGTCTTTACTTATTTTCTGTCTTGTTGATCTGTCCTTTGGAGTGAGTGGTGTGTTGAAGTCTCCTAAAATGAATGCATTGCTGTCTATTTCCTCCTTTAATTCTGTTAGTATTTGTCTCACATATGCTGGCGCTCCTGTGTTGGGTGCATATATATTTATAATGGTTATATCTTCTTGTTGGACTGACCCCTTTATCATTATGTAATGTCCTTCTTTATCTCTTGCTACTTTCTTCGTCTTGAAGTCTATTTTGTCTGATACAAGTACTGCAACACCTGCTTTTTTCTCCTTGTTGTTTGCATGAAATATCTTTTTCCATCCCTTCACTTTTAGTCTGTGTATATCTTTGGGTTTGAGGTGAGCTCTTGTAAGCAGCATGTAGATGGGTCTTGCTTTTTTATCCATTCTGTTACTCTGTGTCTTTTGATTGGTGCATTTAGTCCAGTTACATTTAGGGTGATTATTGATAGTATGTACTTATTGCCATTGCTGGCTTTAGATTCGTGGTTACCAAAGGTTCAAGGGTTGCTTCTTTACTATCTAACAATCTAACTTAACTTTCTTGTTAAGTAATTGTAAACACAGTCTGATGTTTCTTTCTTTCTCTCCCTTCTTATTCCTCCTCCTCCATTCTTTATATACTAGGTGTTTTATTCTTTGCCTTTAGTTAGTATTTGGATGGTCTGCTTTCTTTGCTATGATTTTATTTTCTCTGGTGACATCTTTTTAGCCTTAGGAGTGCTTCCCTCTAGAGCAGTCTGTTTAAGATATCCTGTAGAGGTGGTTTATGAGAGGCAAACTCTCTCAACTTTCGTTTGTCTGGAATTGTTTAATCCCTCCATCATATTTAAATGATAATCGTGCTGGATACAATATTCTTGGTTCGAGGCCCTTCTGTTTCATTATGTTAAATATATCATGCCATTCTCTTCTGGCCTGTAAGGTTTCTGTTGAGAAGTCTGATGATAGTCTGATAGGTTTTCCTTTGTAGGTGATCTTTTTTCTCTCTCTAGCTGCCTTTAATACTCTGTCTTTGTCTTTGATCTTTGCCATCTTAATTATTATGTGTCTTGTTGTCGTTTTCCTTGGGTCCCTTGTGTTGGGTTTCCCTTGGGAGATCTGTGGGCTTCGGTGGACTGCGAGACTATTTCCTTCCCCAGCGAGGGAAAGTTTTCAGCAATTATTTCTTCAAAGACACTTTCTATCCCGTTTTCTCTCTCTTCTTCCTCTGGTACTCCTATAATGCGAATATTGTTCCTTTTGGATTGGTCACACAGTTCTCTTAATATTCTTTCATTCCTAGAAATCCTTTTATCTCTCTCTGCCTCAGCTTCTCTGTATTCCTGTTCTCTGATTTCTATTCCATTAACAATCTCTTGCATCTCATCCAGTCTGCTGTGAAGCCCATTGATCGCTTGTCTGATTTCTGCATTGTCTTTCCTCACGTCCCTCACTTCCTCCCTCAGCTCTTGCACATTTCTCTGTAGGTCCATCAGCATGGTTATGACTTTTATTCTGAATTCTTTTTCAGGAAGACTGTGCATTACCATCCCTTCAGACTCCCTCTCTGGAGTTGTCTGGTTGATTTTGGTCTGAACCATATTCCTCTGTCTTTTCATGGCTATAGAAGTGGTCGCTGGTAGTTGCCACGTACGTCAGCTGGGCTCTTTAAGACTTTAAAAAGAGAAAAAAGAAAAAAAGAAAGAAAAAAAAGAAAAAAAGGAAAGAAAATAAAAACAAAAAAGAAAACAAAACAAAACAAAAAAACAAAAAACAAAACAAAAAAAATGCCCAGTGGGAGTAGATTCTGTGGTAATGCTGTAGTTGGCGCTCTTGCCCCACTATTCCGCAGCCATGGCTGCGCTGATCCGCAGGGCCCTTTATCGCTCTGGCCGTGGTGGGAACGAATAGGAGGCTGTTGATTTCAGTGAGAAGTGTTAAGTATGGCCACGCTTCCCCAGTTGCCAGCTAAGGCGTCTGAAACTCCCCAGGACTCCCAGCCTGCTTGGGCTGAGTGTGCCGGGGCGATCCGGCTCCTCCACTGGGCTCCTGTCTCTTTAAGACCGCTGAAGAAAGCGTGCGCTTTTGTTTTGTTTTCCTTCCCGGGAGCCGGCTGCAAGTACCCTCAGATCCTGCCTCTCTGTCTCTCCAATCTCTGCTACCCCGCGCGATGTGGGTCAGCGCTCCCCATGCAGATAACCGGGGCTGGCTACTTCGCGGGGTGTACTTCCACTCCCTCCCGGCTCTGAATCCTCTCCTCCCGCTGGTGCGCTTGGGTGGGGGAGTGCTCGGGTCCCGCCGGGTCGCGGTTCCATATCTTAACCGCCTCTTGGGGTGCCGAGTAGTCTCGGGTGTAGCTGCACGCTGTGCGCTTTCCTGTGTATTCTGGTCTCTCTTTTAGGAATAGATGTATTTGCTGTATTTTCATAGATAAATATAGTGTTGGGAGGAGATTTCTGCCGCCCTGCTCACGCCGCCATCCTCCCGGAAGTCCTCCTGTCATTCTTTCTTAATTTATTAGCTCTAATACTTCTATAAAGACAAACTACCTCTCACCAAATGGAGTTACCCTCAGGTACAATTTGTGTAGAAGAGCCAGGTTAAATGTTTAATTCTTTTATTTATCAGAATTAATGAATCCCTAACTCTCCCCAAAGAGAATTCTTTTAAAATGACCATTAAGTATGCTAATTTTATGGACTCATGAATTTAGCATACTTAATGACTTTTAGTCCTTTGCTGTTATTATTCCCATTGAAGACCAGATTCTCCCATTGCCAGCCATTGAGAGCCTCTCCAGATTGGCTTCTAAATACGTTTCTGAAGTCAGCGGAGCATGAGCCATTTCTTTAAGGATCCTTGTTTCCTCTTAATAGGAAATGCTCTTTACAGACCACAATCTGTCCGTGGTTTTCTTTTTCTTCACTAATTATATAAATAATACTGTCAATGAAATACTATCAAATGTTGGTAAACCACATTCCAGAATTTTTTCTGTCCCCATAAGTATATTTTAAATGACAAAATGCAATACATATTGGCTGTTTATTTGCCTTTTAAAAACTCAGGAAAGTCTCATGAACATTTTTCTATACCATGAATACACTTTTTCTGAGGTCATTTAAATGACCATGTTTGAAAGAGCAGATTTTCCAATTGATTCCTGTTTGGGGAAATAAAAGCTGTCTCCTATTGTTCCATATTATAAATGAAAACTTATAATTTATAATATGATATCATATATGACTTACATTAATAAGTATATAAATATAATATATATAATTTATAATACAATATTTATCAGTGAAAATTTGCATGATGATTTAATTTCTACCTCATACGGTCAGTTCTTAAAAGTGAAACTGCTGGACCTAAGGATAAGCACACTAAAAAATAATTTTAATATAATATATTCTCATGATTCAAAATTCAAAAGGCACAGTAGAGTATATAGTCTTTGCAACCCTTGTCCCAGCTGCCCCCCTGAGGCAACCACCATTACTAGCTTCTTGTAGATTGTTTTTTTTTTATTAAGGTATTATTGATATACAGTCTTATGAAGGTTTCACATGAGAAAACAATGTGGTGACTACTTCAAACCATATTATCAAGTCCACACCCACACCCCAATGCAGTCACTGTCCATCAGTGTAGTAAGATGCCACAGATTCACTATTTGCCTTCTCTGTGCTATACAGTTTTCCCCGTGATTCCCCATACCATGTGTACTAAACATAATACCCCTCAATTCCCTTCTCCCACCCTCCCAACCGCATTCCCACACCCCTCCTCTTTGGTAACCACTAGTTCTTTCTTGGAGTCTCTGAGTCTGCTGCTATTTTGTTCCTTCAGTTTGCTTCGTTGTTATACTCCACAAATGAGGGAAATCATTCGGCACTTGTCTTTCTCTGCCTGGCTTATTTCACTGAGCATAATATCCTCCAGCTCCATCCATGTTGTTGCAAATGGTAGGATTTGTTTCTTTCTTATGGCTGAATAGTATTCCATTGTGTATATGTACCACTTCTTCTTTATCCATTCATCTACTGATGGACACTTAGGCTGCTTCCATATCTTGGCTATTGTAAAAAGTGCTACAATAAACATAGTGGTGCATATGTCTTTTTGAATCTGAGAAGTTGTATTCTTTGGGTAAATTCCAAGGAGTGGGATTCCCGGGTCAAATGGTATTTGTATTTTTAGTTTTTTGAGGAACCTCCATATTGCTTTCCACAATAGTTGAACTAACTTATATTCCCACCGGCAGTGTAGGAGGGTTCCCTTTGCTCCGCATCCTCGCCAGCATTTGTTGTTCTTAGTCTTTTGGATGCTTGGCCATCCTTACTGGTGTGAGGTGGTATCTCATTGTGGTTTTAATTTGCATTTCCCTGATGATTAGTGATGTGGAGCATCTTTTCATGTGTCTGTTGGCCATCTGAATTTCTTCTTTGGAGAACTGTCTCTTCATATCCTCTTCCCATTTTTTAATTGGGTTATTTGCTTTTTGGGTGTTGAGGCATGTAAGTTCTTTATATATTTTGGATGTTAACCCCTTGTCGGATATGTCATTTACAAATATATTCTACCATACTGTAGGATGCCTTTTTGTTCTGTTGATGGTGTCCTTTGCCGTACAGAAACTTTTTAGTTTGATGTAGTCCCATGAGTTCATTTTTGCTTTTTTCCCTTGTTCGAGGAGATGCGTTCAGGAAGAAGTTGCTCATGGTTATATTCAGGAGATTTTTGCCTATGTTGTCTTCTAAGAGTTTTATGGTTTCATGACTTACATTCAGGTTCTTGATTCATTTCGAGTTTACTTTTGTATATGGGTTTAAACAATAATCCAGTTCATTCTCTTGCATGTAGCTGTCCAGTTTTGCCAACAGCAGCTGTTGAAGAGGCTGTCATTTCCCCATTGTATGTCCATGGCTCCTTTATCATATATTAATTGACCATATATGGTTGGGTTTATATCAGGGCTCTCTAGTCTGTTCCATTGGTCTATGGGTCTGTTCTTGTACCAGTACCAAATTGTCTTGAGTACTGTGGCTTTGTAGTAGAGCTTGAAGTTGGGGAGCATAATCCCCCCAGCTTTATTCTTCCTTCTCAGGATGGCTTTGGCTTTTCTGGGTCTTTTGTGGTTCCATATGAATTTTAGAATAATTTTCTCTAGTTCGTTGAAGAATGATATTGGTATTTTGATAGGGATTGCATTGAATCTGTAGATTGCTTTAGGCAGGATGGCCATTTTGACAATATTAATTCTTCCTATCCATGAGCATGGGATGTGTTTCCATTTATTGGTATCTTCTTTAATTTCTCTCACGAGTGTCTTGTAGTTTTCAGAGTATAGGTCTTTCACTTCCTTGGTTAGGTTTATTCCTAGGTATTTTATTCTTTTTGATGCCACTGTGAATGGAATTGTTTTCGATTTCTCTCTCTGCTAGTTCATTGTTAGTGTATAGGCATGCCACAGATTTCTGCATATTAATTTTGTATTCTGCAACTTTGCTGAATTCAGATATTAGGTCTCATAGTTTTGGAGTGGATTCTTTAGGGTTTTTATGTACACTGTCATGTCATCTGCAAACAGGTACAGTTTAACTTCTTCCTTGCCAATCTGGATGCCTTTTATTTCTTGTGTTGTCAGATTGCCATGGCTAGGACCTCCAGTACTATGTTGAATAGAAGTGGGGAGAGTGGGCATCCTTATCTTGTTCCCAATCTTAAAGGAAAAGCTTTCAGCTTCTGGCTGTTAAGTATAATGTTGGCTGTGGGTTTGTCATATATGGCCTTTATGATGTTGAGGTACTTGCCCTCTATACCCATTTTGTTGAGAGTTTTTATCATGAATGGATGTTGAATTTTGTCAAATGCTTTTTCAGCATCTATGAGATGATCATGTGGTTTTTGTCCTTTTTGTTGATGTGGTGGATGATGTTGATGGATTTTCGAATTTTGTACCATCCTTGCATCCCTGAGATGAATCCCACTTGATCATGGTGTGTGATCCTCTTGATGTATTTTTGAATTTGGTTTGCTAATATTTTGTTGAATATTTTTGCATCTATGTTCTTCAGGGATATTGGTCTGTAATTTTCTTAGAGTGATGCTGGCTTCATAGAATGAGTTTGGAAGTATTCCCTCCTATTCTATTTTTTGGAAAATTTTAAGGAGAATGGGTATTATGTCTTCTCTAAATGTCTGATAAACTTCAGTGGTGAATCCATCTGGCCTGGGGGTTTTGTTCTTGGGTAGTTTTTTGATTACCAATTAAAATCCGTTGCTGTTAATTGGTCTGTTTAGATTTTGTTTCTTGCTTGGTCAGTCTTGGAAGGTTGTATTTTTCTAGTAAGTTGTCCATTTCTCCTAGGTTATCCAGATTGTCAGCATATAGATTTTCACAGTAATCTCTAATAATTCTTTGTATTTCTGGTTTCCATCGTGATTTTTCCTTTCTCATTTCTGAGTCTGTTTATGTGTATAGATTCCCTTTTTCTCTTAATAAGTCTGGCTAGGGGTTTATCTATTGTGTTTATTTTCTCAAAGAACCAGCTCTTGGTTTTAATGATTTTTTCTATTGTTTTATTCTTCTCAATTTTATTTATTTCTTGTCTGATCTTTATTATGTCCCTCCTTCCACTGAGTTTGGGCCTCATTTGTTCTCCTTTTCCAGTTTCAATAATTGTGACTTTAGACTATTCATTTGGGATTGTTCTTCCTTCTTTACATAGGCCTGGATTGCTATATACTTTCCTCTTAGAACTGCCTTCACTGCATCCCACAGAAGTTGGGGCTTTGTGCTGTTGTTGTCATTTGTCTCCATATATTTCTTGATCTGTGTTTTAATTTTGTCATTGATCCATTGATTTTTTTTAAGAGCCTGTTGTTAAGCCTCCATGTGTTTGTGAGCCTTTTTGTTTTCTTTGTACAATTTATTTCTAGTTTTATACATTTGTGATCTGAGAAGTTGGTTGCCAGAATTTTCAATATTTTTTAATTTACTGAGGCTCTTTTTGTGGCCTAGTATGTGGTCTATTCTGGAAAATGTTCCATGTGCATTTGAGAAGAATGTGTATCCTGCTGCTTTTGGTTGTAGAGTTCTGTAGATGTCTGTTAGGTCCATCTGCTCTAGTGTGTTGTTCAGTGCCTCTGTGTCCTCACTTATTTTCTGTCTGGTTGATCTGTCCTTTGGAGTGAGTGGTGTGTTGAAGTCTCCTAAAATGAATGCATTGCTGTCTATTTCCTCCTTTAATTCTGTTAGTATTTGTTTCCACATATGTCAGTGCTCCTGTGTTGGGTGCGTATATATGTATAATGGTTATAGCCTCTTGTCGAACTGACCCCTTTATCATTATGTAATGTCCTTCTTTATCTCTTGTTACTTTCTTTGTTTTGAAGTCTATTTTGTCTGATACAAGTACTGCAACACCTGCTTTTTTCTCCTTGTTGTTTGCATGAAATATCTTTTTCCATCCCTTCACTTTTAGTCTGTGTATTTCTTTGGGTTTGAGGGAGTCTCTTGTAAGCAGCATATCGATGGGTCTTGCTTTTTTATCCATTTTATTACTCTGTGTCTTTTGATTGGTACATTCAGTCCATTTACATTTAGGATGATTATCAATAGATATGTACTTATTGCCATTGCAGGCTTTGGATTTGGGGATTATCAACGTGAACTCTTATCAGTGTGATTAAGGATTTCCTTCGCAGTGTCAAAAAATCCCTAATAAAGAAATACCTTAGAGGGTGAGGCTGACATTAAGTTGAAAGTTTCATACCAAGTCCCCAATTAAGAATTTTGTATTCATTGAAATGCTTCTTTATCTCATTTATTGACTTTATGATATAGTGAGGGAAAACTTCAGTTTATAATTTTATAATCTCAACTATGTAAGACTTCTCCAGTTCTTTGTTCTTTGGTGGTGTTTTTTTTTATTGACATATTGTTAATATGCAATCTTATATTGGTTTCAAATGTACATCACAGTGGTTTAACAGTCCCTGTGATCAACTTCTATCATGATTACGAATTATTGTGCCCTTTTATTCCCCTCCCCCTCCCTGTCTGTGCACCCACCCCAACTCCTCTACCTTAGTAAACACTAGTCATTTCTCAGTGTTTATGAGTCTACTGCTGTTTTATAGTCCACAAATAAGTGAAATCACATCGTTATTTGTCTTTCTCTGCCTAGGTTTTTTTTTTTTTAATAAAAATAAATCATGTCATCTGCAAATAGTGACAGTTTTTCTTCTCACTTTCCCATTTGGATGTCTTTTATTTCTTTTTCTTCTCTAATTGCTCTGGCCAGGACTTCTAATATTATGTTGAGTAAAAGTGGTAAGAGTAGGCTTCCTTGACTTATTCATGATCTTAAGGCAAAAGCTTTTAGCATTTTGCCTTTGAGTATGATGTTAGCTGTGGGTTTGTCATATATGACCTTTATTATGTTGAGGCATGTTCTGTCTATACTGCTTTGTTTTATCATAAGTAGACATTGCATTTTGTCAAATGCTTTTTCTGTATTAAGATGATCATATGATTTGTAGCCTTTATTTTGTAGTGGACCACATTGACTGACTGACAGATGTTATACCAACCTTGGCATTCCTGGAATAAACCCCACTTGATCATAGTGTATGATTCGTTTAATTATTTGAATTGTTTGCTAATATTATGTTGATATTTGCATGTATGTTCATGAGGGATATTTGCCTATAATTTAATTTTTTTGTGGCATTCTTGTCTGGTTTTGGTATCAGGGTAGTACTGTCATAAAATGAGTTTTGGAAGAGTTCTCTCCTCTTCTATTTTTTGAAGAGTTTGAGAAGGATTAGTATTAATTCTTCTTCAAATGTTTGGTAGAATTCTCAAGTGATACCATATGATCTTGGACTTTTGTTTTTTGAGAAGTTTTTGACTACTGATTCAATCTCCTTACTAGTAATTAGTTTTTCAGATTCCTATTTCTTCGTGATTCAATCTTGTGGGTCACATGTTTCTAGGAATTTATCCATTTCTTTTAGGTTGTCCCATTTGTTACCATCTGATTGTTCATAGTAGAATCTTTGATCCTTTACATTTCTGTGGTATTAGTTATATCTCTTCTTTCATAGAAAGCCCTAAAGACTCCATCAAAAACTGTTAGAACTACTAAACATAGTCAGAAATGTTTCAGGATACAAAAACAATACACAAAAATCTGTTGTATTTCCATGTACTAATAATGAACTATCAGAAAAAGAAATTACAATAGCAGTCCCATTTACAATTATATCAAAGAGAATAAAAAACTGAGGAATAAATTTAACCAAGGAGGTGAAAGACCTGTAATGGGAAAGATATTAAGGAAAGAAATTGAAGCAGACACAAGCAAATGGGAAGATTTTCTGTGCTCATGATTAGAAGAGGCAATATTTGTTAAAATGTCCATATTACTCAAAGCCATCTACAGATTCAATTGCAGTCCCTATCAAAATACCAATAGCATTTTTTTCACAGAGATAGAACAAACAATCCTAAAAGCTGTATGGAACCACAAAAGATCCCCAAGTAGCCAAAGCAATCTTGAGAAAGAGCAAAGATGGAGGCATCATCTTTCCTGATTTCAAATTCTATAAAAAGCTATTGTAATGAAAACAGTTTGATACTGGCATAAAAACAGACACATCTATCAGTGGAACATAATTGAGAGCCCAGAAATAAACCCACACATATATGGCCTATTAATTTATGACATGGGAGCCAAGAATGTACAATGGGGAAAGGACAGTCTCTTCAATAAATGGTGTTAGTAAAACTGGACAGCCACATACAATAGAATGAAACTAGGCCATTATCTAACACCATACACAGAAGTTAACTAAAAATGGATTAAAGACTCGAACATAAGACCTGAAACTGTAAAATTCCTAGAAGAAAACATAATTTGGTAAGCTCCTTGACATAGGTCTTAGTGATGATATTTTAAATCTGACACCAAAAATAAAAGTAACAAAAGCAAAAATAAATAAAAGGGACTTTATCAAACTAAAAAGCTTCTACATAGCAAAGGGACAGCATCAACAAAATAAAAAGGCAACCTTCTGAATGGGAGGAAATATTTGCAAATGATACATCCGATAAGGGGTTAATATCCAAAATATATAAATAAATCATACAATTCAATAGCAAAGAAAGACAAATACCATATGATATTTCATATGTGGAATCTCAAAAACCCCAAAAAACAAAAAAACAAGCTAAAAAATACAGAGAATAGATTGTGGTTGCCAAAGGAAGGGGCGTGGGGGTGGGAGGTGGGGGGTGGGAGAAATGGGTGAAGGGAATCCAAATGTTAAAAAAGCTGTAAGTCTACCTACTCAGCGTTTCCACTTCTAGGAATTTATCTTGCAGATAAACCTCCATATGGTTGAATGGCCAAAAAACCTCATCAGAAGGGTGGCTTCTTGGTGAGCAACTTCAGACACACATTTTCTCTGCACTCCCAAGTTACAGCATGACTTAAAATTTTCAACCTTGCCACATCTGTTACTTGGCTGACCCTGAAAGAATTTGAGTTTGTGGCCCCTATTCTAGTTCTGCCTTGTCTGTGGGAAGCACTGAGCCAGCTCTGTGGTTGTAACCTCTCGGGAGGGAAATTTTGAGCGAGGTCAGAGGGAGCAGTTAATGAGCAAGATCACAGAGGCAGGCCCCTACCTCTTTCCTTCTTATTTTGGCCACACCCTCTCCAAACGCCAATTTGGCTTCTGTATGTTGGACTCTAGGCAGGTGAAGCCCAAGTCCAGGAGCCCCAGTTTTCTGAAGTGAGTCATAGCAGGACCAGACCCTAAAATCAGTCGGTCAGTCTAACCGTGGGCTCTGTCCCAGATGGCTCTCTCAGTCAGCATAGACACCCCTCAAAATGTGGTAGGCTCCACAGGTGTCCTAATCCAGGGCTGGGGGCTGGGGAGGAGCTCTGATTGGCAGCCATTGTGGACACATTGACCACTTGCTGTCAAGGTCTCTGGTGTCTCTTTACACACTGCTTCCTGCCAGTCAGGGGGGGGCGGGAGGAGATGTTGCTGGGCTGGGATCCCCAGGGCCACCTCGCCTGAGATGGAAGCCCCTTCGTGGGTATAGCCCTGGAGCCCTGCACCTCCCTGGGACTGGCTCCTTCTCTTCCTCCTGCCCCCAGAAGTGTGCACTCACCCCTCTGCCTCTACAAACCTCCCTCCAAGCCATGATTCTCCCTTTAATATGTGTCTTCATTGCCTGAAGAACTTGTTAAAAGAGTTTCCTGGGTCTCACCCTCAGAGATTCTGTTTCCAGAGCCCAGCTGAGGCCCATGAATTCACATTTCCAGCAAGCCTGCAGGCTCCGCAGAGGATTTCCCTTTCTGCCTAGGATGGCTTCAAGGGGTGGAAGAGCCTTACAACTGCTGTCCACCCTCCAAGATGTCCCAAGGCAAAGCAGTCTCAAGCCCTGCACCTACCCAAATTGGGAGCCATGTGGGATGATGTTGCCATAGAAAGAAGGACAAAAAAATTGGTATTTCCAAATCTACATTATCAATTAGAATTGGGAGCCGTGTGGGATGATGTTGACATAGAAAGAAGGACAAAAAAATTGGTATTTCCAAATCAACATTATCAATTAGAAATTATGAACTAAGGGTTTGCTACTAAAACACCACTTAGCTGATATGTATGTGGACTATATGCATATTGGAATTCTGTTGAGACTGAGGAAAAAAGAAAAACTGTTTCTAAAGAAGCTGAAAACCCTTTTTCCTAGATGAAGGACCTTCCTGATGGCAGAGACTGCAGCTTTTAGATTCATATACCCAAATAAGCATAGTGATGAATGCAGGCATGATAACAGTGAAAGGTCAAAACACACATACTCACTTTCATGCAACCGCAGTATGTCTAAAAAAGGACTTGAATATAATTATTCATAGCAGTTGTTTTTGGTGTTGGTACTATTCTGAGTGAATAATTTTCTGAATTTAGTTTTATTTCACTATGAAATTTTAAAATTCTTTTCTCTATTTTAGATATTTTCTTTCATGCACTTGGATGACTATCGGTAATGAAGTATTACAAGATTAACTTAAACCTGGGTTGCTAGGTCTACGAAACTTTCCTAGTTCTGCTTGGGTGCATGTTGGGGGTGGAGTACAGGGCAGCGGACACGTGGAGGTGCAAAGAACAGACCTTTGCTAGGATCCCTGGTGAGTGTGCCAAAGCCACTGCCTGTTTGACCTGCCAAGTGGATTGCAGAGTTCCGAGGAGCACCTGCCCCAGGGTGAACTTCTTTTGGATTCTATTCAAACAAGAAAATCCAGGATGACTCCTGAGAAGAAATTTCTTCAGGCTCATCTTAGTCTAAATCTAGGCCTCCAGTGACTCCATAATGGACCAGACTCTAATATGGGCCACGGTACCTAGAGTCCTCCCTTAACCTTTTAATCACTATTTCAAATAAGCATTAATGAGGAAGCCCATAAACAAGACACTGAAGCACAGAAGGGGATAATTTGATGTTGGTGATTAGGACATAACCTGGAGCATTATCAAACATCCTTTACAGGGGTTGAATCAAACTTTAATCAGATCCAGGCCTGGGCACCGCTTTATACATTAGCCTTTTTTTTAAAACCTATTAACAACCTCTTTAATCTTCTAAATACTGACAGCATTAAGAAATGATGGATAAAACTGACTCCATTCTCCAAAATTTCTCCATGACCAGTTTTCGGGAAGGACATTTCTGTAGGCATTGCTGGTGTTCCTGCTTATTTGTTTTTGGTGTTGGTACTACTCTGGGTGTGATGCCAATTGTAGCATCCTCCCTTTGGACATGTGTTAAGTTGTCTGTAACACACTAGATCATCACAGTCCAAGAAGAATACAATTTGAGCTTCACATATACATGTAAAGTTTTCAGTAGCCTCATTAAAAAAGTAAAAGAAATAAGTGAAATTAATTTTAATAGTATATTTTACTCAACCTAATTCAGCATATTTCAACATACAGTAAAAATAATAATGATTGAGAGACTTTTTTTGTACTAAGTCTTTGGAATACAGTGTGTGTTTTACACTTCTAACACATCTTATTTAGGACTAGCCACGTTTCAAGTGCTCAAGAGCCAAATATGGCTAGTGGCTTTTTTTTTGGACAGTGTAGGACTGGGGGAATTCAAGTAGACTTCCTGAGACATTGCTGTTGTGTCTAGCAAGAACACATTATTTGTTAATGGACTCAAAATACAACTGTGTCCCAATGTCACACACAAGGTCTTAAAAGACCTTTACTGACATTTGCTCAATCAAGTTTCTTTCTCAAGTACCAAAGATGTCACTTCCCGGGATTTTTAGGTACCTAGTATCTCCTGCCTTCAAAATATGATTCCCTAACAAATACTCCTAAATGGCTCAATGGAAAATTTGTCTACCATCTGAAAATTTAGCTGCAGTATATGAAAAAAAAATTTACCAGATGAAAAATTATCAGGTTGGATATTTACCAAAAATACTCACATAAAACCTTTATCCGTGTGAAATATGTAGGCTATGACATTTTACAAACTCCACAAACACACAGATTTGTAAGTGGCTGCAGAAAGCCCATAAGTAGGGTGTGTGTAAGGCTTTACCTGCAGGTGCAGGCTGTAATTTGTAAATTCATAAGTGCATTCCTAGCACTGGTTCATCCAGTGATTATAGCTTGTGTGTAGCAGAGGCTATTATGCAGTGTAATAGTAACGTCAGTGAAAAAGTCTTCCATTTCCTCAAGCTGTGAATGGTACTGTCTTTTGGAAACAATACATTTATTCATTTACATTCATATAATGAGATACTCTTGAGAAGACATTTAGAAGAAAAGGCAAGGTTCTTCAAATACGCTTCATCAATATTTAATCAGTGTACCTTTAGAGGGGAATACCTAAGAACAAAGTAAAAGAAGACATTTCACAGACTCATCTGCCAGTATTCAAAATGTGCTATCTCCTGTTGTAATTTTCAATTAGTCTTTGGAAATAATGTGTTTATGGACAGGCAAATAAATATAGATCCATTCTGCAGATAACTGTTATATTTGTCTAAGAATTTTTCTGCTTCATCTAGGCTATCTATGTTGGCATATAATATTCTCTTATTATCCCTTTTATTTCCATAAGTCAGCAGTAATGTCCTCTCTTTCATTTCCAGTTTAGTAATTTGAGCTCTTTTTTCTTGGTCAGTCTAGTTAAAGGTTTGCCTTTTCAAAGAACTAACTTTTGGCTGCACTGATTTTTCTCTACATTCATTTTTGCTCTAAGCTTATTACATTTTTCCTTCTTCATGCTTTGGGCTTAGTTTGCTTGTCTTTTTCTAGTTTCTTAAGATGAAAGTTTAGGTTATAGGCTGAGGATGTTCTTCCTTTTTAATAAAGGAATTTACAACTATAAACTTCCGTTTAAGCACTGCTGTAGCTGCATCTCATAAATTTTAATATGTTTTGTTTTTTGTTCCTACTCATCTTGAAATACTTTCTATTTTGTCCTTGATTTTTATTCTTTGACTCATAGGTTATAGGAGCGAGCTGTCTAATTTCCACATATTTGTGAATTCCCCAAATTTCTTTCTATTGCAGTTTCTAATTTAATTCTATTGTGGTTGGAGAACATATGATTTTAATTATTATTTTAAATTTATTGAGAATTGTTTTGTGTGCTAAGATATAGTCCACTTTGGGGAATGTTACATGTACACTTTAAAGGTCTATGTATTCTGCGGCCATTGTGTGGAGTCTTCCATAGGTGTCTGTTAGGTCTAATTGGTTTTTAGTAGTATTCAAGCCTTCAATTTTCTTGTTAATCTTCTGTCTAGTATTTCTATTCGTTATTTAAAGTAGAGTATTTAAGCCTACAATTATTATGGTTGAGATGTTTGTTTTTCCCATTAGCTCTGTCAGATTTTGCTCCATGTATTTCGGAGCTCTGTTGTGAGGTACATATATAATTGCCCTATCTTTTATATGGATTGATCTTTTTATCATTGTAAAATGTCCTTTGTTTCTTGTAACAGTTTTTGTCTTAAAGTCTAATATGTCTGATATTAATTTAGCTACTCCATCTTTCTTTTGGCTACTGTTTACATAGTGTATCTTTTCCCATTCTTTAAATTTCAACTTATATGTGTCTTTGACTCAGATGTGTCACTTATAGAAGTATAAAACTGGAAAACTTTAAAAAAATGCCTTCCTGCCAACCTCTGCCTTCTTACTGGGTGTTTATTCCATTTACATTTAATATAAACACCAATAAGTAGGATTTACATATTATTTTGTTGTTGTTATTTTCTTACTGATTGCCCTAGGGATGATCATTAACACCTTAACTTAAAATCTAGTGATTAATGCCATCTAATTTCAAAATATAAAAATTTTGCTTCTATATAGCTTTATTCCCTTCCCTTTTTGCAATTATTGCATCATCCTCACACAAATTACACATTTACAATTATAAGCCAACTATACCAGTAGTTTTATAATGATTGCTTTATGCAGGTGTGTTTTAAATCAGATAAGAGAAGAAACACAAGTAAGATGTCTTTTTATGCTTCCTTCTGCAGTTAACTTTACCAGTCTTCTTTATTTCTTTGTGTGGATTCAAATAACTGTCAAATGTTCTTTCATTTCAGTATGAAGGGCCATTTTTAATATTTCTGTAGGGCAGGTTTGCTAGCAATGTATTCTCCTAATTTTTTTATCTATTTGGGAATGTCTTCAATTCTCCTACATATTTTCTGGGTATAGAACCCTTGGTTGACAGTCTTAATTTTAGCATTTTAAATATGTCCTCCCACTGCCTTCTTGCCTCCATGGTTTCTGATGAGAAATCAGCTGTGAATCTTATGGAGGCTCATTTATATATGAGGAGTCACTTTCCTGTTACTTTCAAGATACCCACTGTCTTTTAACATTTTTGATTATGATGTGTCTGGATGTGGATCTCTTTGAGTTTACCCTCCTTGGAATATGTTGAGCTTCTTGGTCATGTAGAACAATGTTTTTCATCAAACTTGGAAAATTTTCATCTACTATTTCTTTTTTTTAAATTTATTTTGGTATCACTAATCTACAGTTATTTGTGCAATATTATGGTTATTAAACGACCCCCTTCATCAGGTCCCCCCCACCAACCCCATTACCGTCACTGTCCATCAGCGTAGTGAGATGCTATAGAATCACTACTTGTCTTCTCTGAGTTGTACAACCCTCCCCGTGCTCCCCAACATTATGTCTGCTAATCGTAATGCCCCCTTTTCCCTCTTATCCCTCCCTTCCCACCCATTTTCCCCAGTCCCTTTCCCTTTGGTAACTATTAGTCTGTTCTTGGGTTCTGTGAGTCTGCTGCTATTTTGTTCCTTCAGTATTTTTTCTTTGTTCTTATACTCCACATATGAGTGAAATCATTTGATACTTGTCTTTTTTGGCTTGGCTTATTTCACTGAGCATAATACCCTCTAGCTCCATCCATGTTGTTTCAAATGGTAGAATTTGTTTTCTTCTTATGGCTGAATAATATTCCATTGTGTTTATGTACCACATATTCTTTATCCATTCATCTACTGATGGACACTTAGGTTGCTTCCATTTCTTGGCTATTGTAAATAGTGCTGCGATAAACATAGGGGTGCATTTGTCTTTTTCAAACTGGGCTGCTGCATTCTTAGGGTAAATTTCTAGGAGTGGGATTCCTGGGTCAAATGGTATTTCTATTTTGAGTTTTTTGAGGAACCTCCATATGGCATTCCACAATAGTTGAACTAATGTGCATTCCCACCAGCAGTGTAGGAGGGTTCCATTTTCTCCACATCCTCGCCAACATTTGTTGTTCTTTGTGTTTCGGATGTTGGCCAACCTCACTGGTGTGAGGTGATATCTCATTGTGGTTTTAATTTGCATTTATTTGATGATTAGTGATGTGGAGCATCTTTTCATGGGCCTGTTGGCCATCTGAATTTCTTCTTTGGAGAAGTGTCTATTCATGTCCTCTGTCCATTTCTTAATTGGATTATTTGCTTTTTGTTTGTTGAGGTGCATGAGTTCTTTATATATTTTGGATGTCAACCCCTAATCAGATACGTCGTTTATGAATATATTCTCCCATACTGTAGGATCTCTTTTTGTTCTACTGATGATGTCCTTTGCTGTACAGAAGCTTTTCAGCTTGATATAGTCCCACTTGTTCATTTTTGCTTTTGTTTCCCTTGCCCGGGGAGATATGTTCATGAAGAAGTCGTTCATGTTTATGTCCAAGAGATTTTTGCCTATGTTTTTTTCTAAGAGTTTTATGGTTTCATGACTTACATTCAGGTCTTTGATCCATGTTGAGTTTACCTTTGTGTATGGGGTTAGACAGTAGTCCAGTTTCATTCTCTTACATGTAGCTGTCCAGTTTTGCCAACACCAGCTGCTGAAGAGTCTGTCATCTCCCCATTGTATATCCAAGGCTCCTTTATCAAATATTAATTGACTATATGTTTGGCTTAATGTTTGGATTTTCTATTCTGTTCCACTGGTCTGTGGGTCTGTTTTTGTGCCAATACCAGATTGTCTTGATTACCGTAGCTTTGTAGTAGAGCTTGAAGTCAGGGAGCATAATTCCCCATTTTATTCCTCCTTCTCAGCATTGCCTTGGCTATTCGGGGTCTTTTGTGGTTCTATATGAATTTTAGAATTATTTGTTCCAGTTCATTGAAGAAAGCTGTTGGTAGTTTGATAGGGATTGCATTGAATCTGTAGATTGCTTTAGGTAGTAAAGCCATTTTCACAATATTTATTCTACCTAGCCAAGAGCATGGGATGCATTTCCATTTGTTAGTGTCTTCTTTAATTTCTCTTAAGAGTGTCTTGTAGTTTTCAGAGTACAGGTCTTTCACTTCGTTCGTTAGGTTTATTCTTTTTGATGCAATTGTGAGTGGAATTGTTTTTCTGATTTCTCTTTCTGTTAGTTCATTGTTAGTGTATAGGAAAACAACAGATTTCTGTGTGTTAATTTTGTATCCTGCAACTTTGTTGAATTCAGATATTTGTTCTAGTAGTTTTGGAGTGGAGTCTTTAGGGTTTTTTATTTACAGTGTCATGTCATCTGCAAATAGTGACAATTTGACTTCTTCTTTACCAATCTGAATGCCTTGTATGTCTTTGTTTTGTCTGATTGCTGTGGCTAGGACCTCCAGTACTATGTTGAATAACAGTGGAGAGAGTGGGCATCCCTGTCTTGTTCCCGATCCTAGATGAAAAGCTTTCAGCGTCTCGCCGTTAAGTATGATGTTAGCTGTGGGTTTGTCATATATAGCCTTTATGATGTTGAGGTACTTGCCCTCTATACCCATTTTGTTGAGAGTTTTAATCAGGAATGGATGCTGAATTTTGTCAAATGCTTTTTCAGCATCTATGGAGATGATCATGTGGTTTTTGTTCTTCTTTTTGTTGATGTGGTGGATGATGTTGATGGATTTTCGAATGTTGTACCATCCTTGCATCCCTGGGATGAATCCCACTTGATCATGGTGTATGATCCTCTTGATGTATTTTTGAATTCGGTTTGCTAATATTTTGTTGAGTATTTTTGCATCTACGTTCATCAGGGATATTGTTCTGTAATTTTCTTTTTTGGTGAGGTCTTTGCCCGGTTTTGGTATTAGAGTGATGCTGGCTTCATAGAATGAGTTTGGAAGTATTCCCTCCTCTTCTATTTTTTGGAAAACTTTAAGGAGAATCGGTGTTATTTCTTCTCTATATGTCTGGTAGAATTCAGAGGTGAATCCATCAGGTCCGGGCATTTTGTTCTTGGGTAGTTTTTTGATTACCAATTTAATTTTGTTGCTGGTGATTGGTCTGTTTAGTTTTTCTGTGTCTTGCTTGGTCAGTCTTGGAAGGTTGTATTTTCCTAAGAAGTTGTCCATTTCTTCTATGTTTTCCAGCTTGTTAGCATATAGATTCTCATAATATTCTCTTATAATTCTTTGTATTTCTGTGGAGTCCGTCGTTATTTTTCCTTTCTCTTTTTCTCTTAATGAGTCTGGCTAGGGGTTTATCTATTTTGTTTATTTTTTCAAAGAACCAGCTCTTGGTTTCATTGATTTTTTTCTATTGTTTAATTCTTCTCAATTTTATTTATTTCTTCTCTGATCTTTATTATGTCCCTCCTTCTGGTGACTTTGGGCCTCATTTGTTCTTCTTTTTCCAATTTCAGTAATTGTGTCTTTAGACTATTCATTTGGGAATGTTCTTCCTTCTTTAAATAGGCCTGCATTGCAATATACTTTCCTCTTAGAACTGCCTTTGCTGCGTCCCACAGAAGTTGTGGCTTTGTGTTGTTGTTGTCATTAGTCTCCATATATTCTTTGATTTCTGTTTTGATTTGGTCGTTAACCCATTGATTAATTAGGAGAGTGTTGTTAAGTCTCCATGTATTTGTGAGCCTTTTTGATTTCTTTCTAAAATTTATCTCTAGTTTTATACCTTGGTGATCTGAGAAGTTGGTTGGTAGGATTTCAATATTTTTGAAATTACTGAGGTTCTTTTTGTGGCCTAGTATGTGGTCTATTCTGGAAAATGTTCCATGTGCACTTGAGAAGAATGTGTATCCTGTTGCTTTTGGATGTAGAGTTCTGTAGATGTCTGTTAGGTCCATCTTTTCTAGTGTGTTGTTCAGTGCTTCTGTGTCTTTACTTACTTTCTGTCTGGTTGATCTGTCCTTTGAAGTGAGTGGTGTGTTGAAGTCTCCTAAAATGAATGCATTGCTGTCTATTTCCTCCTTTAATTCTGTTAGTATTTGTTTCACATATGCCAGCACTCCTGTGTTGGGTGCATATATATGTATAATGGTTATATCCTCTTGTTGGACTGACCCCTTTATTATTATGTAATGTCCTTCTTTATCTCTTGCTACTTTCTTCGTCTTGAATTCTATTTTGTCTGATACAAGTACTGCAACACCTGCTTTTTTCTCCCTGTTGTTTGCATGGAATATCTTTTTCCATCCCTTCACTTTTAGTCTGTGTATATCTTTGGGTTTGAGGTGAGTCTCTTATAAGCAGCATATCAATGGGTCTTGCTTTTTTATCCATTCTATTACTCTGTTTCTTTTGATTGGTGCATTCAGTCCATTTACATTTAGGGTGATTATCGATAGATATGTACTTATTGCCATTGCTGGCTTTAGATTCGTGGTTACCAAAGTTTCAAGGGTTGCTTCTTTACTATCTGACAATCTAACTTAACTTTCTTGTTAAGTTATTGTAAACACTGTCTGACGTTTCTTTATTTCTCTCCCTTCTTATTCTTCCTCCTCCAATCTTTATATACTAGGTACTTTATTCTTTGCCTTTAGTTAGTATTTGGATGGTCTGCTTTCTTTGCTATGATTTTATTTTCCCTGGTGACATCTTTTTAGCCTGGGAGTGCTTCCCTCTAGAGCAGTCCGTTTAAGATATCCTGTAGAGGTGGTTTATGGGAGGCAAACTCTTTCAGCTTTCACTTGTCTGGAAATTGTTTAATCCCTCCATCATATTCAAATGATAATCGTGCTAGATACAATATTCTTGGTTCGAGGCCCTTCTGTTTCATTACGTTAAATATATCATGCCATTCTCTTCTGGCCTGTAAGGTTTCTGTTGAGAAGTCTGATGATAATCTGATGGTTTTTCCTTTGTAGGTGATCTTTTTTCTCTCTCTAGCTGCCTTTAATACTCTGTCCTTATCTTTGATCTTTACCATCTTAATTATTATGTGTCTTGGTGTTGTCTTCCTTGCGTCCCTTGTGTTGGGAGATCTGTGGGCTTCCGTGGACTGCGAGACTATTTCGTTCTCCAGCTTGGGGAAGTTTTCAGTAATTATTTCTTTAAAGACACTTTCTATCTCTTTTTCGTTCTCTTCTACCTCTGGTACTCCTATAATGTGAATATCGTTCCGTTTGGATTGGTCACACAGTTCTCTTAATATTTTTTCATTCCTAGAAATCCTTTTATCTCTCTCTGCCTCAGCTTCTCTGTATTCCTGTTCTCTGATTTCTGTTCCATTAACAGTGTCTTGCATCTTGTCCAGTCAGCTGCTAAGCTTGTCAATCGCTTTTTGATATCTGCATTGTCTTTCCTCACTTCCCTCACTTCCTCCCTTAGCTCTTGCATATTTGTCTGTAGATCCATCAGTATGGTTGTGACTTTTATTCTGAATTCTTTTTCAGGAAGATTGTGCATTTCCATCCCTTCAGACTCCCTCTCTGGTGTCTGGGTCTGTATAAGCTTTGTTTGTACCATATTCCTCTGTCTTTTCATGGCGATAGAAGTGGTCACTGGTAGGTGCCACGTATGTCAGCTGGGCTCTTTAAGACTTTAAAAAAAGGAAGAAGAGAAAGAAAAGAAAGAGAGAAAAGAAAACAAAGAAACAAAAAAAAAGACATCCGCTGGGAGTAGATTCTGTGAGGGTGCTGTAGGTGGTGTTGTTGCTCCACTATTCCGCAGCCGCGGCCACGGTGCTCTGCAGGGCCCTTTGTAGCTCTGGCCGGGGCAGGAACCAATGGGAGACTGTTGATCTCTGTGGGAAGTCTCAGTAGGGCTACTTTTTCCCAGTCGCCAGGCAAAGGGTCCGAAATTCCCCAAGACTCCCAGCCTGCTGGGCTTAGTGTGCTGGGAAGATCCTGTTTCTCTGTTGGGCCCCTATCTCTTTAAGACCACTAAAAAAAAGCATGCACTTTTCTTTTGTCCCGGGGAGCTGGCTGCAAGGGCCCAGTGTGTTCCCAGGCTCAGATCCTGCACCCTGTATCTCTCCAATCTCCGATACACCGTGCAATGTTTGTCAGCGCTCCCAGTGCAGGTCACCAGGGCTGGTTATTTCACGGGCCTGTACTTCCACTCCCTCCCGGCTCTGAATCCTCTCCTCCCGCTGGTGCACTGGGGTAGGGGAGTGCTTGGGTCCCGCGGGAACGCAGCTCCGTATCTTACCCACCCTGCAGGGTGCTGAGTCCTCTCAGGTGCAGATGCAGGCTGAGTGCTGTCCTCTATCTTCTGGTCTCTCTTTTAGGAATAGCTGTATTTGTTGTATTTTTGTAAATATATATGGTTTTAGGAGGAGATTTCCGCTGCCCTGCTCACGCCACCATCTTCCCAGAACTGCCCCTCATCTACTATTTCTTTAAGCTTTCTCTCTTCCCCTTTCTCATCCCTGAGACTTCCATTATGAATATATTGGATTGCTTGTGGTGTCCTGCAGGTTTTTAAGGCTTCCTTCATTTTGCTTGATCCTTTTTATTCTTTCTGTTTCTCAGACTGGGTAATCTAAAATAAACTGTCTTCAAGTTTGCTGATTATTTCTTCAGCCAATTCACATCTGCTGCTGAATCCTTCTAGTGAGTTTCTTTTTGGTCCTTTTTCTTATTAAAATAATTTTTCTCTCTTTATTGGTATTATCTCTTTGGTGAGACATAATTATTATACTTTCCTTTAGTTCTTTGAACATATTTATAATAGCTAACGTAAAGCCTTGTAAGTCTTGTAAGTCTAATGTTTGTGTTTCCTCAGGGACAACTTCTATTGACAGCTTTTTTTTCTCTGTATATGGGTCATGCTTTCCTGTTTCTTTGCTTGTCACATATATTTTAGGTTGAAAATTGGACTTAAAAATAATATAATGTGGCAACTCTGGAAATTAGATCTAGATCCTTGCAATTGTGATAGCCATGAAAACCAGTAGTCTAGCAACCAATTCAGTCTAGAACAATGGGCTCTGAGATCCCCACAATGTCCCATTCCCAGATAATTCCACTATTTGTCATTGCTGTTTATTTAGCAAAGTTTCTGGACTGATTCTGTATAAAGTCTGTATTTTTTTCTATGTGTGGCCACTGAATTCTCTGTTTATTTAGTGTCATTGTCTGTTAATGACTGGCCTGGGATTTTCTTAAGTACCTTGAACCTATGTCTTCCAGCCTTTGCTAACAGGCTCTGTGTGCCTGTGGGGGCATGTTCTCAATGTACTGGAAAGCAGTTTACAATTCTGCCTTACTTTTCACTTCTGGATTGTGCAGAGCCTCAAGGTGATCTGGGTGTGAGAGATTAAGGCCTTCTCAGTCTTTCTTGATCATGCATATAGTTCTGCACAGGCATGTGACCTTTTAGATTCCCAAGAATATGCTGGAGGTTTCCAAAGCACCTGTGGACATTCTATTTCTCCACTTTTCAAGTGTTTTGGTCAGCTTCTCATTTGTCCCAACTGTTAATACCATCTTAGGCAGTGGAGAACTTTAAAAATTGCTGCTGATTATTTTCAATAAATGCCCCTGGGAACAAGCTCTGATTGAAGTCAAATAAAGATTACCTCTATTATGGGGGTTTCCAGGGAACTTGCAGATAGGTCTAATAGTGCAATTCTCTGGGAGTGGGGCATAATGGGGACCTCCGAGTCCATTATGTTACACTGAGTTGGTTGCTAAACCACTCATTTTTGTGGCTGTCACAATTGCAAGGCTATTGGTTATAAGGCCTCTGTGGAGCTATGGAGAGTTGCATGGAAATAGGGTATGTTAAAACACCGCAAAACTCACTGTTCTCACTGAGATTCAGTCATTCTTTTTTTTGAATTAATGTTCCTTGGATTGTTGCAGGCCTTTGGTTAATTTCCAGAGTTTGGAAAAGTTGATTTTGACCATTTTCTGGCAATGATTTTGTTGCTTTTATAGAAATGTAGGTTTCAGAGGTTCTTAATATGCCATTCTAGAAGTGATCTTTATGTATTATCTTTATATACTTATCTTCATGTTAATTTGCCCAGATGAAAGAGATTTATATTAAGAAGCAATGAAAAAAAGTAAAACCTGTGACCATGAATAGCCAAAGCAGTCCTGAGAAGGAGGAATAAAACGGGGGGAATTATGCTCCCTGACTTCAAGCTGTACTACAAAGCCACAGTAATCAAGACAATCTGGTATTGGCACAAAAACAGACCCACAGACCAGTAGAACAGAATAGAAAATCCAAACATTAAGCCAAACATTTACAGTCAATTAATATATGATCAAGGAGCCTTGGATATACAGTGGAGAGATGACAGCCTCTTCAGCAGCTGGTGTTGGCAAAACTGGACAGCTACATGTAAGAGAATGAAACTGGACTACTGTCTAACCCCATACACAAAGGTAAACTCAACATGGATCAAAGACCTGAATGTAAGTCATGAAACCATAAAACTCTTAGAAAAAAACATAGGCAAAAATCTCTTGGACATAAACATGAGCGACTTTTTCATGAACATATCTCCCCAGGCAAGGGAAACAAAAGCAAAAATGAACAAGTGGGACTACATCAAGCTGAAAAGCTTCTGTACAGCAAAGGACACCATCAGTAGAACAAAAAGAGATCCTACAGTATGGGAGAATATATTCATAAATGACATATCCAATAAGGGGTTGACATCTAAAATATATAAAGAACTCACACACCTCAACAAACAAAAAGCAAATAATCCAACTAAGAAATGGGCAGACGACATGAATAGACACTTCCCCAAAGAAGAAATCCAGATGGCCAACAGGCACATGAAAAGATGCTCCACATCGCTAATCATCAAAGAAATGCAAATTAAAACCACAATGAGATATCACCTCACACCAGTGAGGATGGCCAACATGCAAAACACAAACAACAACAAATGTTGGAGAGGATGTGGAGAAAAGGGAACCCTCCTACACTGCTGGTGGGACTTCAAATTAGTTCAACCATTGTGGAACGCAGTATGGAGGTTCCTCAAAAAACTCAAAATAGAAATACCATTTGACCCAGGAATTCCACTCCTAGGAATTTACCCTAAGAATGCAGCAGCCCAGTTTGAAAAAGGCATAATGCACCCCTATGTTTATTGCAGCACTATTTACAATAGCCAAGAAATGGAAGCAGCCTAAGTGTCCATCAGTAGATGATTGGATAAAGAAGAGGTGGTACATATACACAATGGAATATTATTCAGCCATAAGAAGAAAACAAATCCTACCATTTGCAACAACATGGAAGGAGCTAGAGGGTATTATGCTCAGTGAAATAAACCAAGTGGAAAAAGACAAGTATCAAATGATCTCACTCATATGTAGAGTATAAGAACAAAGAAAAAAACTGAAGGAACAAAACAGCAGCAGACTTACAGAACCCAAGAATGGACTAACAGTTACCAAAGGGAAAGGGACTGAGGAGGATGGGTGGGAAGGGAGGGACAAGGGGGAAAAAGGGGCATTATGATTAGCAGATGTAATGTTGGGGGGGCACGGGGAGGGCTGTACAACACAGAGAAGACAAGTAGTGAATCTATAGCATCTCACTATGGTGATGGACAGTGACTCTAATGGGGTTGGTGGGGGGGACCTGACGAAGGGGGTAGTTTAATAACCATAATATTGCACATGTAATTGTAGACTAATGATACCAATTATAAAACAAAATTAACAAGGAAAAAAAAACAAAACAAAACTATAACCTGCTTAACTTTGTCTTCAAAGTGGGGAAGTGAGGTTGGGAGAACCTATTAAAAAAAAGGGAAGTCAGGTTGGGAGAAATCTCAATGAGTTATTAATGGCAGATGGTATCATCACTTGCTGTACAGTTTATAGGAAATTGCACCCTTGTTCTCAATGATTCCTGGTAGGCCAATTGGTAGATGGTAGTAGCTGGTGGCTAGTATTCTGGATCCACCCCTCCACTACAATGTCAGATACAATGATGGATGCTTTTTAAATGACTGACATGGAATAAATGAAAGAAGGAAGTAAGATTGTGTAATGGATTGAATTGTGTTCCCCCAAAAGGTATGTTGAAGTTCTAACCTTCAGTGCCTCAGAGTGGTTTCCAAACTTTACTTGGAAATAGGGTCCTTGCAGATGTGATTAGTTAAGATGAGGTCACCCTGGAGTAGGTGGGCCCCTGGTCCAGTATGACCAGTGTCCTTATATAAAGAAGAGAGAAGACCAGCATGTGGAGACACAAACACCAGGAGATAATGGCCATGTGATGAAAAGCAGAGGTGGGAGTGATGCGGTCACAAGCTGAGGAACATCAGCAATTGCTGGCCAGCAGCAGAAGCTGGGAGAGGCAGATTCTTCCCTACGGATTCCAGGGGAAGCACAGCCCTGTTGACACCTTTATCTTAGACCTTTGATTTCCAGAGCTGTGAGAGAATAAATTTCTTTTGTTTTTAAACCACCTAGTTTGTGGTACTTTATTATAGAATCCCCAGGAAATAAGTACAGATAGGTAGGGAATTACTGACAGAGCCTAGCAGATGACTATGTGGGAACTAGTTAGTAGATCATTGGTAATGACTTAACAGAGAAGCGTACGACTGCCAGGCCAGGGTCCTTATTTATCTCAAATATGTATTGGAAAGTACTGTGTCCTCAGGCAACACTGCTGAGATGTGGTCTGTGGTCTTGTGCCAGTCGGTGCACTGCTTGCTAAAGGTCCACCATGAGATAAGGGGCTTGTGCCACAGCAGAACGTCATCGACTGTTTCCCTTATCAAAAAAGAAATCTTGATAGAAAAAGAAAAAATGCCAGCTGAACTGAGCAGTGTGCACCATGCTTTTGGTGGGGCACCGTGTGAGGGGAGGCAAGGAGAAATCTGACATAAACCTGCTTCAAATTGAGTAGGTGAGATAAGACATTCATATTTCTGTCTCGTTCCTGGGTGAATTATAGTAGGTACCATGAGAAGCTCCAAACAACAAGGAGAGAGCTTCCATGTGGAAAAATCTGGCAGTGCTTCACAGAAGAAGTGAATCTGAACTAAACTTTGAACGATGGTTAAGATTTCTTTTTAGGAAGAAAAAATAATTTTTTTCCAGTTTTGCTGGGGCATAATTGACAAAAATTGTATGTATTTGAGGTATATAATGCGATGATTTGATAAGTTATATACTGTGCAGTGAGTACCACAATCAAGCTAATAATCACCATTATTTGTGTGCATAACACTAAAGATTTATTCTCTTAGCAAGTTTCAAGTATACAATACAGTATTATAAACTGTTTTCACCATGCTGTACATTAGATCCCTAGAACTTAAGTCATCTTGTAACTGAAAGCTTACGCTCTTTGACCAGCATCTCCCTGTTTACACCAACCTTAACCTCTCACAACCACCATTCTACTCTCTGCTTGTATGAATTCAACATTTTAGATTTCACATATAAGTGGTATCATGCAGGATTAGTCTTTCGGTGTGTGGTTTACTTGGCATAATGTCCTCCAGATTCACCCATGTTGTTGCAAATAGAGGGCTTTCTTTCTTTTTTTAATGGCTGAATTATATATCACATTTTCTGAATCCATTCATCCTTTGACAGACACTTAGGTTGTTTCTATATCATATATTTCCAAGCATAACCAGAAGTAGGATAGCTGGATCATATGGTAGTTCTATTTTTTTTTCTTGAAAAAATATATTTTTAATTTTGGTATCGTTAATGTACAATCAGTTGAACAACATTATGGTTACTAGACCCCCTATTATCAAGTCCCCCTGACATACCCCACTACAGTCACTGTCCATCAGCGTAGTAAGATGCTATAGAATCATTACTTGTCTTCCCTGTAAATACTGCCTTTCCCCTGTCACCCGCTGCTGCATTACGTGTGCTAATTGTAATGCCCCTCTCCCCCCCTTATCCCTCCCTTCCCACCAATCCTCCCCAGACCCTTTCCCTTTGGTAACTGCTAGTCTGTTCTTGAGCCCTGTGAGTCTGCTGCTGTTTTGTTCCTTCAGTTTTTCCTTTGTTGTTATACTCTACAGATGAGTGAAATAATTTGATACTTGTCTTTCTCCGCCTGGCTTATTCCACTGAGCATAATACCCTCTAGCTCCATCCATGTTGTTGCAAATGGTAGGATTTGTTTTCTTCTTATGGCTGAATAATATTCCATTGTGTATATGTACCACCTCTTCTTTATCCATTCATCTACTGATGGACACTTAGGTTGCTTCCATTTCTTGGCTATTGTAAATAGTGCTGCGATAAACATAAGGGTGCATCTGTCTTTTTCAAATTGGGCTGCTGCATTCTTAGGGTAAATTCCTAGGAGTGGATTCCTGGGTCAAATGGTATTTCTATTTTGAGTTTTTTGAGGAACCTCCATACTGCTTTCCACAATGGTTGAACTAATTTGCATTCCCACCAGCAGTGTAGGAGGGTTCCCTTTTCTCCACATCCTCTCCAACATTTGTTGTTGTTTGTGTTTTGCATGTTGGCCATCCTCACTGGTGTGAGGTGATATCTCATTGTGGTTTTAATTTGCATTTCTTTGATGATTAGCGATGTGGAGCATCTTTTCATGTGCCTGTTGGCCACCTGAATTTCTTCTTTGAAGAAGTGTCTGTTCAGCTCCTCAGCCCATGTTTTAATTGGCTTATTTGATTTTTGTTTGTTGAGGTATGTGAGCTGTTTATATATTTTTTATGTCAACCCCTTATCGAATATGTCATTTATGAATATATTCTCCCATACTGTAGGATGTCTTTTTGTTCTACTGATGGTGTCCTTTGCTGTACAGAAGCTTTTTAGTTTGATATAGTCCCACTTGTTCATTTTTGCTTTTGTTTCCCTTGCCTGGGGAGATATGTTCATGAAGAAGTTGCTCATGTTTATGTCCAAGAGATTTTTGCCTATATTATTTTTTTCTAAGAGTTTTGTGGTTTCTTGACTTACATTCAGGTCTTTGATCCATGTTGAGTTTACCTTTGTGTATGGGGTTAGACAGTAGTCCAGTTTCATTCTCTTACATGTAGCTGTCCAGTTTTGCCAACACCAGCTGCTGAAGAGGCTGTCATTTCCGCATTGTATGTCCATGGCTCCTTTATCATATATTAATTGACCATATATGCTTGAGATTATATCTGGGCTCTATTCTTTTCCACTGGTCTGTGGGTCTGTTCTTGTGACAGTACCAAATTGTCTTGATTACTGTGGCTTTGTAGTAGAGCTTGAAGTCAGGGAGCATAAATCCCCCTGCTTTATTCTTCCTTCTCAGGATAGCTTTGGCTATTTGGGGTCTATTGTCATTCCATATGAATTTTAGAACTATTTGCTCTAGTTCATTGAAGAATGCTGTTGGAATTTTGATAGGGCTTGCATTGAATCTGTAGATTGCTTTAGGCAGGAGGCCATTTTGACAATCTTAATTCTTCCTAGCAAAGAGCATGGGGAATTTCCATTTATTAGTGTCCTCTTTAATTTCTCTTAAGAGTGTCTTGTAGTTTTCAGAGTATAGGTCTTTCACTTCCTTGGTTAGGTTTATTCCTAGGTAGTTTATTCTTTTTGATGTGATTGTGAATGGAATTGTTTTCCTGATTTCTCTTTCTGCTAGTTCACCGTTAGTATATAAGAATGAAACAGATTTCTGTGTATTAATTTTGTATCCCGTAACTTTGCTGAATTCAGATATTAGATCTAGTAGTTTTGGAGTGGATTCTTTGGGTTTTTTTTATGTACAATATCATGTCATCTGCAAACATTGACAGTTTAACTTCTTCGTTACCAATCTGGATGCCTTTTATTTTTTGTGTTGTCTGATTGCTGTGTCTAGGACCTCCAGAAGTATGTTGAATAAAAGTGGGGAGAGTGGGCATCCTTGTTTTGTTCCCAATCTTAAAGGAAAAGCTTTCAGCTTCTCGCTGTTAAGTATTATGTTGGATGTTGGTTTGTCATATATGGCCTTTATTATGTTGAGGTACTTGCCCTCTGTACCTATTTTGTTGAGAGTTTTTATCATGAATGGATGTTGAATTTTGTTGAGTGCTTTTTCAGCATCTATGGAGATGATCATGTGGTTTTTGTCCTTCTTTTTGTTGATGTTGTGGATGATGTTGATGGATTTTCAAATGTTGTGCCATACTTGCATCCCTGGGATGAATCCCACTTGATCATGATGGATGATCTTTTTGATGTATTTTTGAATTTGGTTTGCTCATATTTTGTTGAGTATTTTTGCATCTATGTTCATCAGGGATATTGGTCTGTAATTTTTGTTTTTTGAGGTATCTTTGCCTGGTTTTGGTATTAGAGTGATGTTGGTCTCATAGAATGAGTTTGGGAGTATTCCCTCCTCTTCTACTTTTTGGAAAACTTAAGGCGGATTGGTAACTAGTTCACTAAATGTTTGATAAAATTCAGCAGTGAAACCATCTGTTCCAGGGATTTTGTTCTTAAGTAGTTTTTTGATTACCAATTCAATTTCTTTTGCTGGTAATTAGTCTATGCATATTTTCTGTTTCTTCCTGGGTCAGCTTTGGAAGGTTGTATTTTTCTAGAAAGTTGTCCATTTCTTCTAGGCTATCCAGTTTTACCATATAATTTTTCATAGTATTCTCTCATAATTCTTTGTATTTCGGTGGTGTCCATAGTGATTTTTCCTTTCTCATTTCTGATTCTGTTTATGTGTGTAGACTCTCTTTTTTTCTTGATAAGTCTGGCTAAGGGTTTATCTATTTTGTTTATTTTCTCAGAGAACCAGCTCCTGCTTTCATTGATTCTTTCTATTGTTTTATTCTTCTCAATTTTATTTATTTCTTCTTAATATTTATTATGTCCCTCCTTCTACTGACTTTGGGCCTCACTTGTTCTTCCTTTTCTAGTGTAATTAATTGTGAGTTTAGACTGTTCAATTGGGATTGTTCTTTTTTCCTTGGTAGGCCTGTATTGCAATATATTTCCCTCTTAGCATGGCCTTCGCTGTGTCTCACAGATTTTGTGGTGTTGAATTATTGTTGTCATTTGTCTCCATATATTGCTTGATCTCTGTATTTATTTGGTCATTGATCCATTGATTATTTAGGAGCATGTTATTAAGCCTCCATTTTTTGTGGGCTTTTTCATTTTCTTTGTGTAATTTATTTCTAGTTTCCTACCTTTGTGATCTGCGAAGCTGGTTGGTACAATTTCAGTCTTTTGAATTTACTGAGGTTCTTTTTGTGGCCTAGTATATGATCTATTCTTGAAAATGTTCCATGTGCACTTGAGAAAAATGTGTGTCCTGTTGCTTTTGAATGGAGGGTTGTGTAGATGTCCGTTAGGTCCAGCTGTCCTAATATGTTGTTTAGTGCCTCTCTCTCTTTATTTATTTTCTGTCTGGTTTATCTACCCTTTGGAGTGAGTGGTGTGCTGAAGTCTCCTAAAATGAATGCATTGCATTCTATTTCCTCCTTTAATTCGGTTAGTATTTGTTTCACATATGTAGGTGATCCTGTATTGGGTGCATAGATATCTATAATAGTTTTATCCTCTTGTTGGACTGACCCTTTTATCATTATGTAATGTCCTTCTTTGTCTCTTGTGACCTTTGTTTGGAAGTCTTATTTTGTCTGATACAAGTACTGCAAGTCCTGATTTTTTCTCCCTATTAGTTGCATGAAATATCTTTTTCCTTCCCTTTACTTTCAGTCTGTGTATGTCTTTGGGTTTGAAGTGGGTCTCTTGTAGGCAGCATATAGGTGGGTCATGTTTTTTCACCCATTCAGTAACTACGTGTCCTTTGATTGGTGAATTCGGACCATTGACATTTAGGGTGATTATCAATAGGTATGTACTTATTGCCATTGCAGGCTTTAGATTCATGGTTACCAAAGGTTCAAGGGTAATTCCCTTACTATCTAACAATCTAATTTAACTCACTTCATATGCTATTACAAACACAACCTGAAGCTTCTTTTTTTTTTTCCTCCTTTTTCTTCCTCCTCCATTCTTTGTATGTTATGAATCATATTCTGTACTCCTTGTCTATCCCTTGGGTGACATCTGTTTAGCCTTAGGAATACTTCCATCTATTGGAGTCCCTCCAAAATGCACTGTAGAGGTGGTTTGTGGGAGGTAAATTCTCTCAGCTTTTGCTTATCTGAAAATTGTTTAATCCCTCCTTCAAATTTAAATGATAGCCTTGCCAGGTAGAGTATTCCTGGTTCAAGGCCCTTCTGCTTCATTGCATTAAATATATCATGCCACTCTCTTCTGGCCCATAAGGTTTCTGGTTAGAAGTCTGACGATAGCCTGATCGGTTTTCCTTTGTATGTGATCTTTTTTCTCTCTCTAGCTGCTTTTAAAAGTCTGTCTTTATCCTTGATCTTTGCCATTTTAATTATTATATGTCTTGACGCTTTCTTCCTTGGGTCCCTTGTGTTGGGAGATCTGTGCACCTCCATGGCTTGAGAGATTGTCTCCTTCCCCAGATTGGGGAAGTTTTCAGGAATTGCCTCCTCAATAACACTTTCTATCCCTTTTTCTCTCTCTCTTCTTCTGCTATCCCTATTATGCGAATATTGTTCTGTTTGGATTGGTCACACAGTTCTCTCAATATTCTTTCATTCTTAGAGATTCTTTTTTCTCTCTGTGCCTCAGCTTTGTATTCCTCTTCTATAATTTCTATTCCGTTTACCATCTCTTCTTCTACATCTAATCTGCTTTTAAATCCCTCCATTGTATGTTTCATTTCAAATATGGAATTTCTTAATGATTGAATCTCTGACCTAAATTCATTTCTGAGTTCTTGAATATTTTTCTGTACCTCCATAAGCATGTTTATAATTTTTATTTTGAACTCTCTTTCAGGAAGATTGGTAAGTTCAGTTTCATTTGGCTCTTTTTCTGGGGTTTGTGAGATTTTGGTCTGAACCATTTTCTTTTGACATTTCATATTTCTGTGGGGTGCCCACTAGTGTGCAGAAACTCCAGTCTCTGGAGCTGCTCAGCCCCAATAGTGAGGTTGGGGGTTGTAGGGGAGCAGAGCTGGTGCCTCAGGGGAGGAAAGATCTGTTTCCTGATTCCCGTCTGTCCTGCCTGTCTCCAGTGTCAGAGCCAGTGGGCCAAGCACACACATGTAAGCCTCTGTGCTTTGCATCTCTAGCTCTTGTATGCGGGGCCTCCCTCTGGCTGACCTGACGCCAGCGCAGTGACTGCCGGTTTGTGATAGGTGCAGTCAGGCCAGGAGGCTGTGTGTCACAGTGGGGGGCCTCAGAGCTGAGTAGGCAGCCAGGAGGATGGGGCACCTGAAGCGCCTCAAAGTTCCCAATCAGCTGGGCAGAGTACGCCCAGACAACCTTGTCCAGCTCTCCCTTCTCCTGTTCAGCAAGCTCTGTGCAAATCCCGCCCCTTCAGCAGCCCTCTGGCTGCTAGGTAGCCTCTCAGACTGCCTGCCCTTCTTCTGACACAGAGTGGCTGGGTGTGGATCCCATCCTTCACAAACGGCCAGAATGTCAGTCCCCCAGGTCCTCCACCCATCCAAGCTCCCCAATGTCCAGAGCACCACAGAATATAGGCTTCTGCTCACAAAGCAGATCTCCAGGGCTAGGTTTTCAGCAGTCCCAGGTTTCCACCCCCTCCCCACTCTGTTTCTCTTCCTCCGGCTGGTGAGCTGGGGTGGGGGAAGGGCTTGGGTCCCGCTGGATTAAGGCTTTCCTACGCTACCCTGTTTCGTGAGGTCTTCTCTGTTTGTGAGGTCTGTATGCAGTCTGGTTCAGCCTCCTTTCTATTTGCTGTTTTAGGTTTAGTTGTATTAATTAACTATATTTTTATACTATTTGTGGTTTTGGGAGGAGTTCTCCATGTCACCTCTTATGCCGCCATCTTGAATACCCTGGCAGTTCTATTTTTAATTTTTTGAGGAACCTGCATATTGTTTTCCTTGGTGGCTCTGCCCATTTACACTCCCACTAATAGGATTCCATTTTCTCCACACTGTTGCCAACACTGACTCTTTCTTGTCTTTTTGATAACAACCATTCTAACCAGTGTGAGGTGATGTCTCATTGTGGTTTTGATTTGCATTTCCCTGATGATTAGTGTTGGTGAGCATCTTTTCTTTTATCTTTTGGCCATTTGTATGTCTTCTTTAAAAAATGTCTGTTTGGGTCCTCTTGCATTGTTTAATTGGGTTATGAATGATATTTAAGATTTTAATGGGGTGGGTAGGGTGAGAAGGATTTCAGAACTAGGACTCAATATGAACAAAAGTTTGGAAGTGGGAAAATGAGGGTGTGCTTGGAGGCCAGGAAGTAGTCAATTTTGAATGGAAAATAGGGCATAGAGATGAGAGTGAGGTAAGGTCAGAAAGTATTTGAGGCCATATTAGAAAAGACCTGGATTCCATATCATAGAGTTTGTACTACGCTTGTTGGATAGTAGGGACCCATTGACATTTTTTAGACAGGAGGTGACTTGGTTCTACTTTGATTTATACTCATATCTTTGAGGAGAAATCATCTAAAGAGGAAGAGACTGGAGTGAGGGTGACTAATTAGGATGCTATTTGAATAATAAGAGACCAGTAATGAGGGACTGCACCAGGCAGTGGGATCTGAAAGGAATAACATATTAAGAACTATGAGGCAGCATCTGCAGGTGTTAAAAACTGCTCAGATATGAACACGAGAAAGAGGGTGCATGGAAGGTGATGGTGCCAACCTAGGTAAAGAGGGCAGCAGGAAGAACTGGTTTGGCGGGAAGATGATGAATTGGCTTGGATTGCATCTGAGGTACTTGGAAAGCCAAGAAGAAATTGGCACCGACTATGTAGGTCAGCAACTTGAGAGAGAGGTGAGGTCTATCAATCCTAATTTGAGAGGTGACATCATAGAGATGATTCAGGAGTTGTAAGGACTGACATGTTCAGTAGGGGAAACTACTTGAACAGAGAAGGCAGAGAACCTTGGGGGATAATTCTCTGCTTTTAGTCAGGTGAGAACCTTAGGGGAAGAAGAAGTAGTGGCTGGGAAGGGCAAGAGAATGAAGGTGAGGCACTGAAAATGGCAGATAAATGTTCAGGGAAGGAGGAGCCCCCAAGGATGACATTGGCTATAATACTGGGGGCCATGAGTGTGCACCACTTTAAGTTATTTGAGTAGCAAGATTGGTAATTCCAAGGTGCAGTAGGACAGAAGGAAATGCTTTCTTTCTTGGGGTGGGGGAATGTTTGTGGGCTGAGGAGAAGGAACCAGGGATTAGGGGGGGACTGAGGATAGAGGTTAGAGGAAGTGGTTGATGGATTAAGTCTGTAAAAAGTTGCTTAAAAGGGTTAGATTAAGGTAGAGGGGCAATCTGAGAAGGAAGGAGGTATATTTCTTTGACACAGGATAGAAGGATGAAAAGGGCAGTGTGCATACAGAGATATTTTGATCTTCAGAGGCAGGAAGCTGAACGTGTTCTCAGCTAGTGACTCACTCTTCTCAAGGAATAGAAAGTGAGGCCAACAGAGACTGGGATGGGGCATGTGTCTGGTTTTGAGAATAAGGGAAAGACTGAAGCACCTGCTGGGGAATGAGAGAGTCCGCTAGAGGCAGGCAAACAGATTTCTGAGGACCCCTGGGGAGCCCAGTGAATCTCATTCCAAGAATGTGCAGTAGAACCAGTTGGCATGGTCACCCACTTGGGGTCCCTGGAGGGCAGGGCAAGGAAGCAGAGAGTGTCATCTTCCAGCAATATATAATCTAGTCAGTTATCTATATACACCACTGCAAGTAAAGAGCAGGTTCATACCTTATTCAGCACTGTAGTCCCAACCCCCACTACAGTCCCCATGCTCATGCTTAATAAAATGCTTATTGAATGAATAAATGAAATGTCCAGCAAGATAGAAATTCTCGTTAACTGGCTACCGTATAACAGAAGGAGAGAAACAGTGTCATTACGAAAGCTGAGTCAGTGCCCTGTCAGCAGCTGCCCATCTCCATATGCCACAGAGAAGATGCCAGAACCTCGGATCCCTCTCTCCTGCAGAAGCACACCACGCCTGCCTGTGGCATGGCGATCACAGGCCTGGACCATGAAAGAGATCCATAAAGGCCTTCCCTTCCTTTCCTGTGTCACCATGCTTACCTTGCAGTCTTGATCTCTAATCTGGCTGCCTAGGATCTTGTAAGTCTAATATCAAGGCCACAATCATGGTTTTCTGCAAAGATTTTTATCTTCTTTTAACATCAATAAATCGGCATGATGGCTATACGCCAGTCTCGTGTGAATTCAATTCATGGGAGGCATGTTAATTCGTGGATGAGTTAATAAGTTCAAAAGCTGCCAAGCTGAGCACCAGCATCAGGACCACAGGCAATTTACTGTAATTATGCTTCTACCAACGTTTCACATTGCTAAGTCTGAAGTCAAGAAACAGAACATAGAGCTCTCTTCAATTAGAATTATCTAATATTTTAGCAAAGGACATGGACTTTTCTTTGCAAGAAAATCAGAGACCTCACAAGAAGAGTACAAGACAAAATTAATGATCACTTTGGTATTATATGAATATTTGTAGCCTACAGACCTAAATTCTCAGGATTTTTGTATTTCTGGGCAGAGCACTGTTTTAGGGACAGATGACTGTGAACTTGGTGTGGCCATAGAATGAAGCTCATAGACCTCATACCTCAGGGGGTATAATTGACCACTGCTGCCAGCCAGCTCCCATCCAATGGCTGTGTACTTTAGCCTGGCACGCTAAGGCAATTCCTGGAAGACACGGACCTCTTCTGATGGCTGACTTTGGCTTGAGGGCTCTCCTTTGGTCTGGCTGAACCTTCTTTATGTCACACTGAGGTCTAGGACACCTGTAGTCAGTCTTTCTTGCCTCTCCCCTTCCTTGGGGTCAAACTTGCATGAGCTCTATTGTTGCTCCCAACCTTTCTCATCTCTCTCCTCATTACCTCTTGCAGGCATAATGAAATCCTTGCACCATACATCTCATCTTGGAGGACCTGGACTGATGCAGAAATTTTGCATCAGAGCCCAGAGGCCAGGAGGGGCTGATGGCAGGTGAGTGTCCATGGTGTTGCTCTAGACACTGAAGAGGCTGACTGACATGAATGCAAATCGTTCTGAAGCTTGCTCTTTTTTTTTTGTATTTTATTTTTTTGAAGCTTGCTCTTTATTGCTTTTTTTTTCGTAGCTCCTGCCTCTTTATATAGCATACAGTTCCTGCCTCTCTATATATCATTTTCCAAAATAAAGCTGTTTGGAGATCCCATAGAAAGATAATGTCTAACAAAATTAGTATTGCTCTTCCTCATATATTGGAGATTTTTTTTAAGATCAAATTAATAAGGACTATCATTCTAAGTTTGTTTGGAAATCCTAACTTTACATGTATTGCAGATATATCATTTGTTCATTAAATTTTATTAAAATTTATCTTTATTCTAGATTTCAAGTTTCAAAATTTATGATACTTTAAAAATTTGTTTTACCAAAATCATGTTTTTTCCATAGTGATGCCAATTTATAGCAAGAAAAGCTCTTTTTATTGTATGTGGGAAGTGGGGCCTACATCAGACTTTCTCTCCTTTCTCCCCAATTTTACTACTCAGGTCTCTGTCATAAAGAATAAAAATTTATTGGCATTACTATTTTTAAAAAGATCTTCCAAGATTACCTCACCTAATTGAATTGAGCAAGGTCCAATTTATTCATGTGAAACTGTGTTTTGTTTTTAAATGGATCCTATCCTTCACATTTTAGTTATTTTTTCTGAGAGCTAATTTGTCATGAATATGTACTGCATTCATTTCCTATTCTTGCTGTAACAAATTATCAGAAATTTAGTGGCTTAAGATGACACACCCTTATTGTCCTAAAGTTCTATTGGTTGTAAGTCTGAAGTAGTTCTCAATGAGCTAAAATCAAGGTGTTGCTGCTCTGTTGCTTTGGGAAAGCTCTAGGGGAGAATCTGTTTTCTGCCTGTTCCAGCTTCTAGAAGCTGCCTGCGTTCCTTGGCTCATGGCCCCTCCATCTTCAAAGCCAGCAGTAGCTGGTTGGGTCTTTCTCACATTGCATCACTCACAGTGCCTCTCTTGCCTCTCTCTTCACTTACACAGACCCTTGTGACTATATTAGGCCTGCCCAAATAATCCAGAATAATCTTTATCTCAAGATTCTTAACTTGATCACTGTGACAAAGTCCCTTTTGCCATTCAAGGTAACCCATTCACAGGTTCTGGGGGTTAGGATGTGGAAGTCAGTGGGGGGCCATTAGTCTGCCTACCACATACACCCACTGGATAAATCATAAAAACATAATATTGCAAAAGGATACCGACAATAAGATTCTAATTATGTTAACTTTCTTAAAGCACATAAAACAATACTATATATTGTGTGTGGGTACACAGTTTGTGTAAGTATGAAAAGAAGCCTAGGATGAAGCACTTGCCATCTGCTGGATAGTGGTGACCGTGAGGAAATGAAGGGAGAGGAAAGGGTTAGGGAATATGAGTTTATTTTTTTATAAAAAGGAGATCTGAAGTAAAATATTAACATTTTTTAAATCTGGGTGGCTGTCACATAAATGGATGTCTGTTTTTATATATATTCTCTTTTATGTTGTAATACTTCATAATTAACAATTAAAAAATTAAGGTAGTGTCAAGCAACTTCTCAAACTTGAACTAATTCCAATTTGATCTCATTGTTATAAAGAATGTAGTTTTCCATAACTGACAAAGCACACTGGAAAATGAATGAAAATTTGTTTTTATTTTTATGACGTACAGTCGGCTTCTCCACACAATATTTAGGTTACCAATTAGAACTATGTGTTAGCCTTTGGCACTGTAATTGATATTGGAATTCAAAGGGTTGATCTTTTCTGATTCAGGAAGATAACTATGTGGTTAGTTGTAGGAATTGAGTATTAACTTGATGACTGACAGGAATGGCAGGAAGAAATGAAAAAGGACCCACACATTGAAGGGACTCACCAGGTCCTGGGGAAATTAGGGCAGGTGTTATCAACTCTGAGGCATTGCCAAATAAAACTACTAGATTTCAAAGAAAAAGATAAAACCCTCTAAAGGCCTCCCGGCAAAAACATCAAATTACAGAAGCAGAAGAATTAGTCTGGCACCAAACTTTTCAAAGTCTACATACCAAGGAAACAAAAGTGAAGCTCATTAAAAAAAAAAATGAAAAAATGAAAAAAGCCAATCTGTCATTCAAACATTAAGGCTAAAGAAAAAGAGTTTCCAACATATGATAACACAGGGAATCTGTATCCATCAATCCATCCTTAGGATCTGCTAAAGAATGAATTATTATCTAATGAAATGATGACTGGGAAAACTTCAGCAAACAGGCTGATGGTGAGTATTCAAATATATAAATTTAAAATATATAAATGTACCTCCAAGTTCAAAACAAAAGGTAGAAGACTAATGTACATATATATTATGACAGAAGAGAAACAAAACAACTGATTAATGGGAGGAAAGAACAAGAAAGAAGAAAATGGAATGAGCTCGTTGGTTATTGCGGACAACTAAAACTTTCACAAGGTCGCATTCATACTAACTTAATTTAAACAGATAACATGTCCATTAACACAGGAATAGTGTCAACTTAATTTTCATCTGGATTTGAATTCCTTAACTCAAATATCCCTGAGTGAGAGAATGTTGTGTTAAGCTGCTGAGTTTTGGGGTAATTTGTTACACAATGCAGAGAACTAGGACATTGAGATACAATCTATATCAACTAAACAGACTGTACGGAAACTATTGGTTGCCATGGCAGGGCATCCTAAAATGAACTAACTGGATTTAATTAAATTGATATGTAATAAATTGCCAGAGACAAAATGTCTCAGGGCTTATAGAGCCCTGCCTCGAAATCCAGCATCATATCTGCAGCATTTACTCATCACTGTCTCCTAGGGAGAGAGCCACTAAATCTGGGTTATCGGAATAACTTGGCTGCATTCTCTGTTGGGGAATAAAGATGATCCAGTTTGACCGTTTCTGAATTTAGGTGAACAGCCCCTTCCAAGCCATTCTATTCTTGAGATCTGTTGTATGCTCAGCAAACCACTCTGAAAAATAATCCAGTTTCTCTGGTGGGTGGGAAGAAAGGTGGGGAGTCCCTGGATGTGAGGTGGAAACATTTAGGTCTGTGCAGGCTGTCCTAGCCGCCTCAACTGAAAGCCATCAGAACTAACCCCAAGTCTAACAATCAGGTTTATTGGCTCATGGAAATGGAGAACCCCTGTGTACCAGCAAAGCCCTGGGGCATTTCACCAAACAAAGAAAGGGATAGGGTTATGTGATTTGGGGGAGGGGAGTTTAGGTAAGATTTAAGTGTAGCAATATTTGGATAGCCTCAAGGCAAACAGGGCTGCTTGTATAAGGGTCAACTTTGGGTCTAGACTGCGAAGTGGTCTCAGGGCCCTGTGGGAAATTCCCAAGTGAAATAGGTGTGTAACGTCTTGCCTACAAAGCCTCCATCTGGAGCCTGCATCTGGGCTGGAAATAGAGGCTACTTCTCTATGTTAAACGCATAGATCTTCCTCCTGGCAAAGCTCAAACGTTTCATTCTTTACGGATTTGATTTCAAACGGCAAATTTCCTGACAGCTGCTGTTTCTAGAACAAGGTTCCTCATGAGAAAGCAGAAGTCACTCAAAAAGTTGTTTGTTACGATGTTTTATAGCTGTACCATGACCTTGGGAGAAATATCGTTTCCAGTTAACTCAGCAGCTGGATTTGCCTGTCTGTTTTGCCAGCCGGATTCAGGGCAGGGTGAATCTTATCACTTGAGATACAGTGAGGGGAGAGAGAATTGCTTGAGTCTTTATTTAAAAAAATCACCAGCTACTTTGCAGAGTGTAGCACACCATGGATGAATACAATAAAAATAATGTCTGTGTTTAAAAAAAAAAAACAACACAATAAAAACCCCCAAACAGTCTTATGACTTCATTGCTCCCAGATCCTTTTGGGTCAACTACACAATCCTTTCAAAAGTTTCTATAAAAAAGTGGCATCCATATAAGATTCAGAGCATGATTTTAAACGTAATTAAAATATGATACGATGACCTGGGAAATGTGAGGTTGTTAGAAAAAGCATAAAACCTAAATGTGATGTATTCCCACCAGGAGGTTTAAACATTTTAACAGTAAGGTATTAACAAAGGGTGGAAAATATGCCAGGAAGCTGCTCCGGCTGACAGTAGGGGTGGGGTGGGGAATTGATAAGGGCCTGGCTATACCTGTTTGAGTTTTTTCAACCTACCAATGAAATTCAGGCAAATGTAAGAGAAGGCCCAATGTAGATATAATTGGCTTAGGTGACATCCGGGAAAGAATGTGAACCCTATAGTACTAAGCCAGTGAGGAACCAGGGGAGGGACTCGCGTACTAGGGAATAAATTACTTGGTGCCAACACCTCAGGTGTGCCTGCCCACCAGACACTGGATCTTGCAAGACAGTCATTAAAGCCTTGCTCTGCTGTTTTCTTTGTCCCCGTGTCCACTTATTGAATTTGAACCAGTGAGTGTGTTTCTCACAAGGTGTAATAGTATAGAACAAATGCTTCTTCATTCCAGGAGAAAATAAGAAACTAATTTCATTTCTTTACAATAGAGGGTATGTGTGGGTAAAGTGGGGTTCCTATGGCCAGGATCCTCACTGAACTTAAACCACCTGATGGTGTAACTGGCCTGTTGCTATGCTACTGCTTCCACACCTTTAGGCAATAAGCCATTATTGTGTTAATGTAAAGAGCTCCGCCCAGTGCTCTGGGTGGGACACAGTGGCACGGCTGCAAGGCTGTAGGAGAGTGGAGGCCCAGAGGACGGCTGTGCGGGACGGCTGTGCAGACAGAGGGGCCCAGAGGCAGAGACCGGCTTGCTGCATCCGAAGCAGCAGTGATAACACAGACTCGCTCTGAGGGAATGGGATTTAAGTGACTGAGCTGCCACCTGGAAATAAAGTTGGGTATAACCTTTTCACCCCAAGAACCCTTTGCTGTAAATTTCTTTGGTCACAGTGAATCTATAGTGAACTTGCCTGGGGCTGAAACTCATTTGCAAGACAATTGGCGACGTCAGCAGGGTTCATTGTTGACCAAGGAAAAAGACAAGCTGCCCTTATGGGAGGGGTGCTTCAGCGGACTGCCCCTGTGAATGGGAGACAGTGGATTGTCCCCCAGTGGGTATGTGGTCTGAGGTGGCTTGCTTCCTAGAAGACTGGGCCCCACCCCAGGACTGGAGGCAAGTGGAGGTGACACCTGAGGCTGTAGAGGTGGCCCTTGTTAAAATAAGTAGATCCTTTGAGAAGCACAGTGCCCGTGAGGCAGTGGGGACTGTGGGTTGGCTGCTTTTCTCAGTATTAAAAAAGTCTACAGAGGAGACCCAAGAAATGGTGGCATGAGAACGCAAGCTTCAAACTTCTGTGGATTCCCTGAGGAGGGAAATGGCACTGATGCAAGAGGCAGCACGAGAACGTGAGCTGCAAACTTCTGTGGATTCCCATGTGAAGGAGATGGCTTTGATGCGAGAGGAGGCAGCAAGAGAGCGCCAGCAGCAAGGTGCCATTGGAGACGAGATGGCAGCACTGCCAAGTGTTGTGAAGGAGGAAGAGGCCATCAAGGAAAAAGACAAACTCCTGAGGGAAGCACAGGCGGAGGCAGTACAAGAACGTCAGCTGCAAAGTATCAAGCTGAACGTAAGAGACCTTCTGAAGACTGAGGTAGCATTGCTGCGAGGCACAGTAGAAAAGGTAAAGGTTATAGCAGAGAAGGCACTCAGGGGAGGGGAGAGAAAGGTGCCATCAGCCCCAGAAATGGAGGAGCTGGGGAAGGATGAAGGGGTGGTGCCAGAGGCACTGGCCCCTCCTGTATTGAAAGCACGCCCAGTGGTTGTAAAGAAAATAAAGACCCATCAGCTGAAGGTTCCCCAAGAAGAGGAGCAGCGCCCTCCCCAGGTCGTGGAGCACTCTATGGTCCGCCCCTATACTCAGGCTGAGCTGGTGGATTTGGGCTCCCGGTTTAGGCAGAAGCCCTCGGAGTCAATATCAGCTTGGCTCCTGCGTCTGTGGGACTTAGGGGTGGATGGAATTGTTTTGTCGGGGTCAGAGATGGGAAAGCTGTCTTCCCTGACAGTGCAGCCTGCCTTGAGGCAGCGATTACAAAATGCACATCAGACCCCAGGGAGTCACACCCTCCTCCATTGGCTCATGGCTTCACTTCGTGCTGTGTGTCCCAATCCGGGTGATCTACCATCCTCTCCTGTTAGATGGCAGACATATGCTGAACTCCAACAGGTGCTATGAGAGCTAGGCATGAGAAATGCCATCTATAGTCCAGAGAATTACGGCCCGGATGAAGAGATTTTCACTACTGGGATGAGAAATATTGTACTTCAAACAGCTCCTACATCCCTCTTTGGGTCTCTAGTGGCCATTCTTTCCCCTCACTTAGGGCATCCCATAAGCGAGGTGATACGTACAGTAGCAGACTTAGGAGAGGCTGAAGCCACGAGAATTCAGAAAGAAGTAAGACCTGTTGCTCACAAGAAGAATTTATAGGGCCCCATGAAGGTTACGAGGACCCAGATGGGGGTTGATTTAATACGGGCAGGAGCAGATGGAAAGAAATTAGATGGGAAGTCAAATAGGATCTTACTAGAGCTATGGCAACAGCTGAAACCAGAGCAGCAGTTCCAGCCATTAAGACCAAAGAGGCAGAGATCAGAGACAGAGCCACGAGTCCGGCCTGTGTGTTTGCAAGACTTCCTGCTGGAGAGTAACCCAACCTCAGTTGAGCCCACACAGGAAGATGATTGGGGAACACGGTTTGACTGAGGGGAAGGTCAAGGTATCTGCCCTGAGGGACCAGGGGGAACCAGAGACCACATGATGGCTGGAATGGACATGCTTTGGACTTGATCTGCATGGGGCTTTGAACCTAGCTGAATCCTCTGGCTTGAGGATATTTGTAATTTTTGTTACCTGTATCTTAATTTTTATTATCTCTGAGTTGTTGTTATCCTCTGCTGCTGTTGTGGAATCTGGTTACAGTGCTCCAGCTTTCTCGCACAAGGACCATTGCGGAAGATGGAAAGCATGTAGATTGTAAGGCAAGAATCCTGGAGGGGTGGAGTGTGGGGAAGCTGGGGTTCCTATGGCCAGGATCCTCACTGAACTTAAACCACCTGATGATGTAACTGGCCTGTTGCTATGCTACCGGTTCTACACCTTTAGGCAATAAGCCATTATTGTGTTAATATAAAGAGCTCCGCCCAGTGCTCTGGGTGGGACACGGTGGCATGCTGCAAGGCTGTAGGAGAGTGGAGTGGAGGCTGGAGTGGTAGCAGCGCCGAGGATAGAGGCCCAGAGGACGGCTGTGTGGGACGACTGTACAGAGAGACCCATAGGACGGCTGTGCAGACAGAGGGGCCCAGAGGCAGAGACTGGCTTGCTGCATCTGAAGCAGCAGTGATAACACAGACTCGCTCTGAGTGAACGGGATTTTAGTGACTGACCTGCCACTTGGAAATAAAGTTGGGTATAACCTTTTCACCCCAAGAACCCTTTGCTGTAAATTTCTTTGGTCACAGTGAATCTATAGCGAACTTGCCTGGAGCTGAAACTCATTTGCAAGACAGTATGTTATTATCTTGTTGGGAAACAGAAATGTTAAATAAAGAAAAGTTGACCACTATACTAGGGACCACCCAAAAGAATTCTAAGGCTTAAGTATTGAAGATTTCATTAACTCTGGGAGTCTCAAAAAGGCTAGACTACCTGTGAAAAAATCTTTAGAAAAACCCCACCTGTTAATTAAGTTAAAGGCTAAACAATTTGCCTCCTCATTCCTGAAAAAGGATAAGCAGAATGCTTACCTTTCCCCTTAATTGCCTTCTGCCTCCAGGATATGGACTGCTCCCCACTCTTTCCTTTGCATGATGTAGCTTACTAAATGAAATATACCCCTCTGAAGTTCTGTCTCCTCCACAGAACCTTTATATGATTTGGGCTCTTTGGAACATGTCTCCTACCCTACCGGTAGGGGTTATATCTTCCTCGTAGGTCCAAAATCTAGGTCAAATAAAACTGTTTTATTTTGAAGGTGGTCTTAATGAATTTTTCATTGACAGACTCATTCTAGATCATTTCAAGTAAAGAGGCATTTAATGCAAGGACTTAGCTACAAAGAGGTTGGCAGGGCTGGAAGAGCCAAAGACCCCAGAGGAAGGGGGTGGAGGGGAGCTCTGGGGCGGGGGAGCTGGGGTCGGTGGGGTGCAGGGAGGGTTGGAGTGCAAAAGCTCCTACTGCCCGGCTGTGTGTGGGCCACGGGTCCACACCTGAGTTACTGTTCTTACATTAAGGAATCGAAATAAAAATTTGAGTCACAATTTAATACTAAAAAATACATAAATAAGCTTGTTGGGTGGTGGTTCAGGGCTGCGACTTGGTATGGGGTGGGGTGCCGCCAGCGGGCAGGTTCTCTCACTTGGCGATGAGCGAGAATGAGGGCCTGCCTCCCAGGGTGAGGGCCTGTCTCCCTCCCAGGGTGAGGGCCTGCCTCCCAGGGTGAGGGCCCGTCTCCCTCCCAGGGTGAGGGCCCATCTCCCTCCCAGGGTGAGGGCCCATCTCCCTCCCAGGGTGAGGGCCTGCCTCCCAGGGTGAGGGCCCGTCTCCCTCCCAGGGTGAGGGCCTCCCTCCCTCCCAGGGTGAGGGCCTGCCTCCCAGGGTGAGGGCCTGTCTCCCTCCCAGGGTGAGGGCCTGCCTCGCAGGGTGAGGGCCTGTCTCCCTCCCAGGGTGAGGGCCTGCCTCCCAGGGTGAGGGCCTGTCTCCCTCCCAGGGTGAGGGCCTGTCTCCCTCCCAGGGTGAGGGCTGTCTCCCTCCCAGGGTGGGCCTGTCTCCCAGGGTGAGGCCTCCCTCCCCCAGGGTGAGGGCCTGTCTCCCTCCCAGTTTGAGGGCCTGTCTCCCTCCCAGGGTGAGGGCCTCCCTCCCAGGGTGAGGGTCTGTCTCCCAGGGTGAGGGCCTGTCTCCCTCCCAGGGTGAGGGCCTGCCTCGCAGGGTGAGGGCCTGCCTCCCAGGGTGAGGGCCCGTCTCCCTCCCAGGGTGAGGGCCTGCCTCCCAGGGTGAGGGCCCGTCTCCCTCCCAGGGTGAGGGCCTGTCTCCCAGGGTGAGGGCCTCCCTCCCTCCTAGGGTGAAGGTCTGCCTCCCAGGGTTGCTGTGAGGATAAATCAGGTACAGCTAGTAAAGGGTAACATGGCCTGGCACCCAGTACATTTTCCACCGATTTAAAGGCCTTGCATCTGCTGGAAGCCTCTTTTGCCTGAGCCTGAGGCCATGCCGGGGGCTGGTCACTCACCCAGTAACAAAGCGAGGCAAGGAAACTAGATAGATTTGTCTGGGTTCTTCTTAAACCCCAAAACCCCAAGGGGAGGGAAAGGAGGCTGGAGTGAGACAGTGCGGGGTTTAGTACCCACTGGGCCTCCTACCTGTTTGTAAGATATATGTAAGGGTACCTATATGTAAGATACCTAGCTTGTAGCAGGAGTTCAATTACAGTAACCGCTGTAATTAAATAATTATAAATAATTAAAATACAGATAATTTAAAATAATTTAAATAATTATTTAATTAAAAATCTCTCTCAACGTCATAAAGTATTTGTGTCTCTGACCTGGCATCACGTGCAGGGAAACATGTACCAGTGTATATTTTCAAATGGTAGAGTTTGGTGAGCACTTAGTCCTCCACAGATCCTTCCGCAAAGCTGGGTTCGGGGCCGCCCTTTCTTGCCAGGATTCTGGGTTCTGAGAAGTGATGGTCCCAGGTATGGCCACCAGGTGGCGGAGCGGGCCTTTGCCAGGATTGCAGCGAAAAATCGACAGGTCTGCGAGCCCGCAGCTCTCGTAGGGTCAGTTCCTCCCCAGGTGGCCTGTGTGTGTGTGTGTGTCTTTGTGTTTTGGGGGGGGGGGTGGCCAGAAGGCTAGGAAGTTGAGGCGCAGCTGGAGAAAAAGAAATGTGTCAGTGAAAGGTACCCCCTGAGTCCTGGGGAGGGGCTCTGGCCCAAAGCCCACAAATAACTCATCCAGTCTTACCACAACCATTTTCCAGCACTTACCATGAGCCACAAACCGGGCAATGTGTTGAAATCAGCCCCCTCAAGTAGCTCACAGTCTTGCTGAGGAGACTGACACGTGGACAAATGGCTAATACTCAGTGTGAAAAAGTAAGAGCAACATCTCCTAGAGAGCACTCATCTCTTAAACCCTACGGTGTGCCAGGCACTGTACCATAATTATCCCATTTCAGGAACGGGGAAACAAGGACTCAAGCTCTGCCAGTGTATTTTAAGGCTGTTAGTGCTTTGCAAGTCATTACTCCTTCAGTAAAACAAGAGAAAACAACCTGCTCTTTAAAGCTCATGATTTTAGGTTAATTTCAGCAAGAGTTGACACTGGGGTAGCAGGGCACTTCCCAAGGGGCTCTGCCGCCCCATAGCTTCCCCTCCTCCCTGCTGACACGCCCCACCTCCTGCTTACCGTTCACCCACCTGCCGGGCATCTGGCTTGTCTCATCCACCACCCCTCAGCGGCCTTTGTCATTACGGAGAGCTCCTTCTAGAGAGCGCCTGGGCACACATCTCACTGTTCACAGTGACTGGCTCTCCAGATGGCTCCAGTACTCACCTGCAGCCGTTGTTTGCTTTTCTGGGTCCCAGAGATCCCACTGAGTTCTCTTAAACCCCAAAGCACTGAGGGGAGGGAAAGGAGGTTGGAGTCGGACAGTGCTGGGTTTAGTACCGACTGGGCCTTCTACCTGTTTCTGGGCCCCAGGAATCTCCCTCTCCTTCATTCCTTCCCCAGCTTGTCCCCACATGAAAACACCCTAAACTCCGGTCTCCCCCTCCTGCATTCACTGGCTTCTTCCTCAAATAAGCCTCGACTTGCTCTGCTGCACCCAGGCAGCCCTGCAGAAAACTGCTGGAAGGAGAGAAGGCGGGACTGAACACCCCCTTAAGGAGGTTAAGGGTTGCTCATCCCAACGCTTCAGACTTCCCTGGGAAGCCCATGGTTTCTTTTCTTTTGTTTTTGTTTCTGCTTTTTTTTTTTTTTGCTGAGAAGGTATAGACAAGTCCACACAGCAAAGGAGAAGGAAGCTCTTTTGTAGAGGAAAGGGTGGAGTTAGGGGAGGCCCTGATAAACAAAAGTCAAGTATCCTGGCTTCTCATCGGATGCATTGTGACAGCCCCTCACTGGCTGGGCTCATGCTAGGGCAGGAGGAAACCTTCTGTCCTCCAGCTGGGCAGTAAAGGAGAAACTGAATGAGTATGGGCTTGCAAGGTCTGTCTCCTTTGGTCAGGGGTCTGCAGTTGACCTTGAGTGGTGGGACATCAGTGCTCCCCATTCCAGTCTGCGGACTCAGTTTTAGAGAGGTTTCCCTCACTGATTTTCACGATTATCAGCTGCAGAGATGAACACTGAAGTTCTCCAAAGTGGTGCAGATGTTTGCCCTGTGGTTCTTATCAGAAAAAGGGGGATTTTGAGGATATTGGCTAAAGTGATGGGCAGAGTCCATAGGAAAACAATTAAATCCCTAGGTTTAAAATTCTTTATCCCTGGGTCTAACATTAACTGAAAATGAACTCAAATAGCCCCCAAACCCTTGTAACCTTTAAGAGGTGGCAGTTTCTTTTTGTTCTCCGTTTTCTGAGCCTTAGGGTCAGAGATAACCCAGAAAGCTAATTTTGCAGAACCCAAGACATTCTGTCCCAGGGTACTCAGGAGGAACAGATAAGAACAAAGAGCAGTTAAATCAGCACAAGAATGTCTGCTCACATCCTTGCAAGTTGCTACTTTATGTGTCTGTGCTCATGACCACCACAGCCTGTCCCCCACCATTTCCCTTTTAAAAGCCCCAACTGCTTTGTGCTTATGAGGACAGTGGTTCCTTAAGGCACAAGCTTGCCACTCCCTCATGTGCTGGCAATTAATAAATAAACTATTTCTTTCGTTTCCTCAAAACCTTGTCATTCTGTTTTGTGATTTGATTTCAGTGACAAGGACCAGCTTTCAGTAACTTTACTAGATTACCTGGTTTAAAAACCTATTACTTATTTTTACAAAACAGAAGCTTCTTGAGGACAGGACCTTGTTTTCCGCTGTCATCCAAGCACATTGTCTTCTTGAGCAAGTGAGTCAGGTGGCGAGGTAAAGAACCTCAGGGCTTTGGCAGCAGGAGAAAGGGCTGGACATAGAGACGGTGTGGCTGAGGGGGATGTCTGAATGCACATTTCTGAGATGGGTCAGTTCTGGAGATGACCTGCTCGGGACTTAGGGACCTGAGATGGAGTGGAGGCTGGGTGACCAATCCATCTGTTTGCCCAGGGCTTTGCTGTATTTACCACGGACAGTCCTGTGTCCTGGGGAACCCTGAGTCCTGGATCAACTGGGCTAATGGGTCACTCTCAGTGGAGGCCAGGACTGTTGCTGAAGAGCCAGAGTGTTGGTGGGTGGTCCATGGAGGCTGCCGGATTGATCAGTCCCATAGGCGTGTATATGCCATTTTGCCACACTCTATGTGTGACCCCTTGGGCATATATATATATTTTTTATCACCAGTGAAAGGGAGCTTTCTTGTGTCCCTGAACTCTAGGAATCACAACTATGCTAAAAATGGCAAATACTTCCAAGAGTAGGAACACCAAAGCGTGGTAACATCAGCATTTTCAAGCCTGCAAATTAAGTGCATTTTACTCAGAACCTTAAAAAATTGTAAAAAATCACCCAGCTAATTCTTTTCTTTCTATTGGACATTTAACTGCTGACTTACTGTAATAGCATCTATTTTCTTAGAAATCAAATGATGTCAATTGGTAGCATTACACGAAGGAACTATTTATAAATATCATAATTTTATTTAACCAAGCATGAAAATCATATCAGAAATGACATAATTGTTGGTTAAATAGACATATCTAGTTTTGAAAACAGATTTTATACTCCACATGCATTACATAGTACAGACAGACCGTAGCTTCGTTACAATTCCAATTTTATAGTAACTGACTATAGCCATCAAATAAGCATCAATAAATTATTCTAGAGAGGTTTTATTTTCAGAATAGTATTTGATGGTTAAATTTTTAAAAATGAAATGCAGACTTTCTGGGAAAATTGTAGAAATCATTTCAACCAAAAAACAATGCTTCCATAACGAATCCATATATACAAGGCACATTAAACAAATAACATCAGAATTGCACTCTTAATCTCAGCAGCATGGGTATGTACAATCACTGTAAATAAAAACACAAGGGTCAGGACATAGCCCATTCACAGAAACAAAAGAGGAATTCTTTCCCAGAACAGTTAAAGGAAGATTATTGGAAATACAATTCTTGGCTATAAACATCAATGGAGAATCATTATGTACAAATTCGGCTATTTATGTACACCCATAGCTTACTCACCATGTTTATGCCAGAAACTTGAAGATAGCTTCCCCTTCTAAGTGTCTACATAAAACCTATGCAGCAGATTTGAGTTCCTATTATTTGTATTCAATGATAAACTGAATGCATTTAGAAAAAATTTAAGGAAATCTTACATCTCTTCCACAAATGCATATATTAATGGTTAACCAAAGAAAATTAAGGGGTTGTCTGTTCTGCTAGGTTTTGGCACATTAGCTCGGTTCTTCTTTACACTAGGGACCAACAAGAAAGCATAAATAAATACAAGCCTTAAGTTTGTTTACATTAAACTTTTTACTCTGAGGTAATTGTAGATTCCGAGATAATTGCAGATAATTGTAGATTCATATGCAGTTGTTAAGAAATAATACAAAGAGATCCTGTCTGCCACTTACCCAGTTTCCTCCAATGGTAACATCATGTAAAACTAAATATGTTAACAATATCACAACCAGGGTTTGGACACTAATACAGTCAAGATAGGGAACATTTCCATCAGCACAAGGATCCCTTGTATTATCCTTTAATAGTCACACCCACCTCTGTCCTTCATTCTCCTTCTTGGCAACCCTTAATCTGTTCTCCATTTCTAGAATTTTGCATTTCAAAGTGTTATGGAAATGGAACTATGCAGTGTGTAATCTTTTGGGATCAGCTTTTTCACTCCGCAGAATTCTCTGGAGGCTCATCCCCATTATTACTTATATCAGAAATGATTTTTATTGCTGAGTAAGTAGTATCCCTTGGCATGGAGGTACCACATTTGTTTCACCAGCCACCCATTAAAGGATACCTGGTTGTTTACAACTTTGGAATATTATGAATAAAAAGCTGCTATGAACACTCATGGATACGTTTTTTGTGTGACATTAGTTTTCATCTCTCTAGGATAAATGCCCAGGAGTGCAATCACTGAGTGGTATGGCTGGGCATGCTAAGTTTTATAAGGAACTGCAAAATATTTTTCCAAAGTGACTGTTCCATTTTACATTCCCACCAGCTATATATGACTGATACAGTTGCTCTGCATCCTTGCCAAGAGTCAGTGTTACTTAATTTTGGTAGGTGCATAGTGGTATCTCATCTCATTGTGGTTTTAATTTGCATTTCCCTAATGACTAATGATAGAGTATTTTCATATGCTTACTTGCTATTTATATATTCTCTTCAGTGAAATGTTTGTTCGTGTTCTCCATTTTCTAATTGGATTTTTAAAGAAACTGCTGTATTTGAGAGTTGTTCATATATTCTAAACACTAATCCTTTGTTGGATATGTGGTTTGCAAATATTTTCTTCCAGTATGTAGCCTCTCTTTTCATTCTCTTAACATGCTGTTTGGTAAAACAAAAGTTTCAGGTTTTGACGAAGTCTAATTTATCAAACTTTCCTTTTAAGGACTGTGCTTTTGGTGTCAAGTCTAGGAACTCTTTGCTTATTAGCCCTATGTACCAGTGATTTCCTACTTTTTAAAAAACGTTCTATAGTTTTACGTTCCATGTTTAGGGTTATGATCTATTTTGAGTTAATTTTTCTATAAAGTATGAGGTTTAGTTTGAGGTTCTTTTTATTTGTCTATGGATATTCAATTGCTCCAGTACATTTATTGAAAAGACTATCCTCCTTCCATTGAATTACTTTTGTACTTTCATAAAAGGTCAGTTGAGCATATTTGTATGCGTTTATTTCTTGATTCTTTATTCTATTCCATTAACCTATGTGTCTATGACTCCACCAATACCCCACTCAGTTGATTACTGTAGCTACATAATAAATCTTTATATTGGGTAGGTAGAGTGATTCCTCCTACTTATTATTCTTTTACAAGATTGTATTAGCATTCCAAGTCTTGTGCCTTGGAAGTTTTAGAGTAAGTTTGAATATGTCTATAAACACCTTGCTGGGATTTTGATAGAAATTTCATTCAACCTATAGATGAATCTGGGGAGAATTAACATCTTTATTATTTTGAGTCTTCCAATTCATGAATATGGTATGTCTCTTCATTTATTTAGGTCATTGATTTCTTTCATTAGCATCTTTCAATTTTCAGTACATAGAGCCTGTCCCTGTTTTGTTAAATTTATATCTAAGAATTTATTTCATTGTAAATGGTATTGTAGTCTTAATTTTGGTTTCCATCTTACTCATTGTTAATATATAGAAATTCAGTTAAATTTTGTGTCCTGATTTTGTATCCTGAGAACTGCTTAACTTACTAGTTCTAGGAGTTTTGTTTTCTTAAATTAAAAAAATATATATTCTTTGGAATATTCTATGTAGACAATTATGTCATCTGTAAAGGGATACTTTCTTTCTTTCTAATTGTATGCATTTATTTCTTTTTCTTGCCTTAACGCTGTGTCTAGAACTTCAAGTACAGCTTTAAAACTTTTAATCAATGTAAAATTTTAGAGATTTACTGAAACTTACTGGCCTGAATGGGGCCCATCATTCTCAAACAGGTGAGTTTTTAACACTCTTCTTATCATCACACCTGTCCAGATTTCATTTCCTGTAATTTGGATAAATAACTGATAGCCTTCAAATGTGGTTATAAATGGAACCACACTGCAAAGCCCCTTGAAGCAGAGGAATGACCTTTAATGAGCTAAGTAGAACCTGATTTTTAAGAAAACCTAGTATAAAAACATTATCCATATGACAGGACCAGGAGGCAATGATGCTCAAATAGTTAAGGTTTGAAGGTGACTAATGGAGTATGTGCTTCATTCTTCCAGTTTTTCCCTCTTATCTCTAAAGTGGGGGTAACAATGATTTTAAACTCTGAAAGTATGAAATACCCTCAGTTAACCTCATTCTTAGATAACAGAAATTGCTATTATTGGGAACTTTTCTGAGAATTTTAATATGTAAAGAATTCTGTGCATCTTACTGTTTTTAGTAACAGGCACTTAATAATATTTTGACAACTAAACCTCTCTTCATGTCTTAATTTTTTAAACAAAAGTGTAACCATTCATAACACTTTTATTTAAAAATATATATTTCCTATATATAGTGTTGTGTTTTTATGTTGTACAACATACCTAACCCACTGAAGAAGGTTTATAGCCATTACAGAAAGACAGAAAACAGTACTGCTAGAGCTTTCTAGATTCCAATAGACAAGATCTTGGATGTATACACATAGGTCCTTGTAGGTGTCAGGTGTGTACGCAGTTGCAAGGTAGTTTCTTGCAAACACCAAGAGCTCCTGCATATAATTTGTAGAAAATTTGAAATCTGTAGTAAGAATCAAATTTCAGAGGCCTTTTTTTTTTGTAGAAAGCAGTTACCAATCAAATATGGCACGTTATTCATGATTTTACTGATCTTGCTGATTCAATGAATACCTGTACATTCGAGTAACTCTTTTGTCTTGTCATTAAGATTGAGCGTCACCCAGTGACCACTTCATCCATTGTGCACTGTGTCTGGAGTCAGATGCTGGGACATTGACTTAGGCTCAGTTTTCTCATTCATGGGTGGACAAGATGATATGATCTCACTGATTGTGAGGTTTAAAAATGAGATGTCCTGTCCAGGGCCTGGCCCAGGGAATGCACCTTCTGTTACTGACTTGTTTCCTTCCTTCTCTTGTACATACGTTGCCTTTGTGCCTTCCCAGGTTCATCCTCCCTCCTCTCCTCTCTATACACCACAGAAGGAGGTGCCACTTCTTTTGGATGTCCCCTCAAACCTAAGAGAAGGGCGCTGCACCTCTGTCAGAAGCATTAGTGGTGAGGATCTGGGGAGCCTGATGCCGAAGCTGTCCCTCCTTGTTAACATCCCCCATGGCCCGCTTACATAGAGTAGGACTGTGCACGAAACTCTATCATGATACAGTGGGGAGAAAGCTTCATAAGTGACGGATACATTCTAGCAAACGTGACTTAATAATCCATCTGCAATCCAGTTGCGTGATGAGTAACCCACAGACAAAGAGCCCTGCACTGCGACCTAAACACAAGAGTGAGGCTGTGTGATGCAGACTTAGGTCCTCTGTGGCTGCAATGATCCTAGACCCCAAGACACTGCTTTTGGCACAGCAAAAACAAAAACACTCTCACAAATACAAAGCAATCACACTGTGCATACAGGCATAATTTTTTTTTGTCTTAAAGTATGGGACAGCAACTGTCTCAGCATGTCACTTTGACAGCCAATAATGATTCCCAAGTAGGTGAACCTGGATTGAGCACAACATAAACAAAGACTATACGTGGGAAGTACTTGGGTGAAGAAGAGACTTGCAAATAACCACTTTAATCTCCAGTCTAGCATGGGGTTCACTGGTCGTCCTTTCTTATTCTGCTGTAAGTGACAGGGCCACTATGAACCCTTCAACAAAGAGACAGCAGTCATTCGCTGTCTGACAGCATCACTTAAAAGATTTTCATTTTATATAAACACCAAGACTTTCCTCTTACTCCATCAGGCCTTTCTCGGAACTGCTTTGAAGTATTCCTCCCTGGAAATGTCAGATACCCCTCCATACCACTTCTGAAGCCAGATATGTTGTATCTGCATCTTCATAAAGAACCATTCATACTGACGAGGCCACTTCCTCATAACTGGGTGTCTGCAGAAACAAAGGAGAGGTCACGATAAAGCTGTTCTTATCAGAGGCTGGGCCCTCCCAGAGCACAGGTCCGGATTCTACACATCCTGGGCCAATCATATGGCCCTCCAGACTCCAGGCTTCACTGGGGCCGAGACCTCCTCAAGCCAGCCAGAGGCAGAAGCCAGGGAGCGAAGGATGGGGGTGGGCATCCGTGTCCCCACAGAGGGGCAAAGAGGCTCCTTGGTACGGATCCTGGTTTGATGCCTTCCGGGCCACTTGCGCTCTCAAGCCCTGGTCTCCTAACGCGCCCTGCGAGGATGCCCTGATCACAGGGCTGTGTGGGGCCCAAACAAACAGGTACACAAAAGCACCCGCCCAGGGTGAGTGCTCAGCGAACGCCAGCCGTGGGCCTCAGGAAGCATGAAGAAAGGCGTTTATGCATCTCTGTATGAAATGTTCAGAGAATTGTGAGCCCTTGAAACAAATCTGTTCGTGGGAATTCAGACTGCCATTCCTGCCGCAGGCTTAAAACTATGGGGCCGGGCTGAGGGGCAGCCAGAGTGGACAGAGAGCACCGCATTCCATTCTAGCTGTCCCCTCATGGGCTCATGGGTAGCCCCTCAACACACGCGTTGTTCCTAAGGGCAGAGGCTGTGGCTCACCTTTTTTAAACATCATAAAAATAAAAACGTTATTTATATCTAAACACGTTGTAGACAGAATTCAAAGACCAAGTACAAAGTGGGAAAAACATTTTCAACAAAGCAGATGCAATAATAGGTTGATGGTACTTCATAACACATTTTGTCTTGAAATAATCGTAAGCTCACAGAGAAGCTGAAAGTACAGTATACAGAACTGTTTTTTTTCCTAAACCATCTGAAGGTAAGTTACTGATCTGAGGCCCCAACACTTCAAATACTCATGTGGCCAAGATAATAAAATGATTATTGTGATTTTAAGCAAGCTAGTTTTGTATCGATAACCAGAACAAATTTTGGTACCTGCAAATGGGGGGCAGGTGTAAGAAATGCACTCAGTGGGGCTCTGGTTTAGGGTCCAGCAGTGAGTTGAAGGTAGAAGGACCTTGAGGAGACTGACCCTGAGGGCTTAAGAGAAGCTAAAGGGAAGGTTGTTAGAAGCCAGACGTAAAGGCACCCACAATGCAGCTTTGGAAAATTTGGCAACTCTATTACCTGCAGCAATGTGGAAAATCTGAAATGAACTTAATGAACCCAGTGGTCTAACTAAGATGTTGGCCTCATCTCACTGACTGTAATAACTGTAAGAAGAGAGATGGGAACTAAGGAGTGCTAGCTGAGTTTGAAAATGAAGCATGCCCACACACCTATGGTTATTTCTCTATTGATGAGTTGAAAACCATGAGTTCATGTTGCTATTTCCAATCCCAATCCAATCCCAGAGGTCATCCTAGTTTTCTTTCTTTGTGCATCTATAACTCTTTCCATGGCAATGAGAAACCAGGTTTCCCTTCTCTTTACTGAATTTACTTATTGATGATTCTCCCATGTGTAAAATCTCACCATCTCTGTGGGGATGTGGGTGGCTCACTTAACATATGACCTGCTTTCATGTTACTGTTCCACTAATTTCGACAAGCAATTCATCTGCCTGTTCTCCTAGCCCACAGTCCTGCCTGGATACCCGCTGCTCCTTACCCCAGCTCTGACCTTTCACTCCAGCCACCCCCTGCTTGGATAGTCTGCTCACCCGCAGACTGACACCCCTGAAAACCGCCCTTTCTATGCACACACCCTGCTTACTTTGCTCTGACCCCTAGCCCCCATTGTGTCCCCTACACCAGTGATTTCTCGACTTCAGCATGCGTGCTAATTTCCTGGGACACGCCTTTAAATTTTAGATGGAGTCTCATCCCCAGATAATACCAATTTGGTAAACAGGCCAAGGTGGGCCCAGAAAGCCAAATCTGAGCAAGCCTCCCGAAGGGTTCAGGTGTAGGCAGTGAGAGGAAACACTGAGAAACGCTGCTCCCTCACTTTGGCACAGTGCTTTGCTTAGAGTGGACATTAGAAAATGTTTGCTGTGTTGAAAGCAAAGCCTCAGGGACTTCCATTTCAAGGCAGGGCACTGGAAAAGGTTGGCAGTGGGAAGGACTAGTCCCCGGTGCGAGGTGCTCTCCAGAGGCAGGGTCAGCCCACTGCAAAGCCCTTTACTCGGCCTCTGCTGCCACCTCGGGCAACCTAGACGGCCAGTGGGAGGTTGGCGGTGGGCCGCCAGAGGCAGTTCAGACTGCTGCTGTCGCCTCCTCAGAGGCTCAAATGGCACAGCCCTGACCTTTGTTTTTGTTACTGTATTTTTCTGGGCAAACCAAGATTTATATATATATATATTATTAAGGTATCATTGATATACGATCTTATGAAAGTGTCACAAGAGCAACATTGTGGTTACTACATTCACCCATCCAAGATTTACATTTAAAGCATACACACACCTTGAAAACATGGCTTGCTTGGCAAATTCCACTTCTTCTGGAGACACTGCGATCATCTGGCCAGTGAGTGTCAACCTAACACACCGGGGATCTTCTGGGTCAACGATATTTTTTCTGCATTTGAAGAACATTTTTCACACATTAAAATGATGATAGAACACCAGTCTGAAATACTAAGGATTTTATTAAAAATGAAAGACCACAGTCAATTCTTGGTTATGTCATTCAGGTTTTCACATGGCCTGTAATTTCTTTTAAATACTTTGGCTGGGGCAGTGGAAGAGGTGTGCATAAGTCAGATGTCAGTCTGCATCCTTGGGACAGCAGACAACATCTGAAGAGCTCTAGCCCCGTCTGCACACACCAGGACCAGCCTCTGCAAGAGGTGAATGGATAAATAAACTGTGGTACATCCAGACAATGGAATATTACTCAGTGCTAAAAAGAAGTAAGCTGTTAAGCCACGAGGGAACTTGAATGCTTATTAGTCAGTGAAAGACACCAACCTGAGAAGGCTACATAATGTATGAGTCCAGCTATATGACATTCTGGAAAAGACAAAATTATGGAGACAGTAAAATATTAGTGTTTTTCAGGAATTGGGGGTGGGGGGTACAGTTAGGTAGAGCTGGGAGAGATGAATAGACAGAGCAAAGGGGACTTTTAGGACCGTGAAAAATTGTATGATATTATAAGACAGATTATACATTTGTCCACACCCATTGAATGCACAGCACCATGAGTGAACCCTTAGGGAACGATGGACTTTGGGTGACCGTGATACGTCAGTGCAGGCTCACCCTTGGTTACAAAACAGTACCTCTCTGGTGAGTGATGTTCGTGATGGGGGAGCCATCCTAATGAGTGTGACCTGGTATCACAGTGTAGTTTTCATTTGCATTTCCCTGATGGCTAATGAACACCTTTTCATGTGCTTATTAGCTACTTGCATATCTTCAGACAAAAGTCTATCCAAATCCTTTGCCCATTTTTTAACTGGGTTGTCTTTTTATTGTTGAGTTATAAGAGTTCTTTATACATTATATATATTTATACAAACGCCTTGCCAGTATGTGATTTAAAAATATTTCCTGTGGGTTTTCACTTTCTTGATGGTTCTTTGATGCAAAAAAATTTAAATATGATCAAGCCCAAATTACTTATTTTTCTTTTGTTTCCATTTATGATGTTTTAAAACCTCCTGGCAACCTAAGGCAAAGGATCCTTATCAAAATCCTATAATCTGTTACATTTGATGGAACAAGGCAAACATGTCCATATCACTAGACTTTGTAGCTCTCTTTGTAGTATTGAGACAGGGACCACGGGCTTAGACAGAGTAGGGGGAGGGCCTCCGGAAAAAGCAAGGCAGGATATGCGCAGTCAGAGCAATATAACTACATGCAAGGAAACCCCCTACCAAAACTCTGTGTTAAACATTAAGCTCTAGGGTCATTCTTCAGTGAGATCAGTTAATATTCCCCAGATAAAGAAGAGTAGCACATGTTTTTATTATGCTAATCATTTGTAATCATGTGTAAGATTCACTTTAGCATGCTAAAAGGCCCAGGCCTATGTGCTGTCTTTCCTCTTTCAGATCTGATGGGGTGGTTTTGCAAACTGGGCAACTAATTTAGCATGCAGACCCAGCTGTAAACAACATAGTAAAAGGCAGCAAAGATTCCACCTTAAAGATAAGATTGCATTTTAACACCCAGGAAGTTTAAGAAGTAAGAATTTTAACTTGCCCTTTAGCAGACAGACAATACCTCAGCCCACCTTGGGGGCTGGGCAGGCTGCCTTTTGATATGCTCCTAGACCAAGACGCCAGGGGTGGGAAATTCCTTGAGTTAAGTTAATTCTGGGTGTTCAGACACCACTTAGCAGGTCCACACCCCTAAACTTTTTTTTCATGTTCTTGAAAAATCCTCATCTGCCTATAAAACCCCCTAGACAACGCACCACACCGGACTCTCTTGTCCCCTGCTGGCATGAGCCAGGAGCTCTTTCCTCTCACTTTATTTCTAAATAAAAGCCTGAACCTTGCTCTCCTACCTTGGGTGTTTGCTAAGCTCATTCTTCGGCTTCATGAACAAGAACCCCGGCATCAGTATGGTAAGAAATAGGAATATGTATAAAGATAGGGAAACAATAAGCCAAGTTGTAGTCATCTGAAAATTAAATGACTGTATACAAAGGAAATGAATCCACACCCAGAACATTAGTATTAGGAAGAAAGCTTAGCAAGATGGTTGATTTCATGAACAAGAATTGTAAAACAATTGTATTCCTAGTTATCAGCAAAAATTATTTTTTAAAAGTACATTTTTTAGCGATGTAATTTAAGATGGTAATAAAACCTATAAAAAGTGCCTGAAGATAAATTTAACAAAAAAAAGTGTAATACCTTGTTAGAAAAAATTTCAAAACTTTATCAAAATACATAAATGGCCTAAAGAAAGGGAGAGCTATACACATGAATGGGAAAACTGAATCTAATGGAGACGTCAATTCCCCCAGAATGAACCTACATGGACAGTGTAATTTCAATTAAAATTCTGATATATTTTTTAATAGAACTAAACAAGCCAAATCTAAACTTAATATGGAATAAAAAAGTGCGAGAAGAGTCAAAACCATTATAAAGGAGAAAACAAAGTGGGAAGCTTTCTGTACCAGGTGGCAAGTCTTAACATAAACAATACAGTCATATTGGTGCAAAGATAGACCAAGGAAACAGACTATAAAGCCTCGAAACAGGCCCATTTACATATGATACTTGACATATGACAGGGTTAGAAATTAGCAACTAAAGTTCTGATTACCCAATAAATGGTGCTGAAAAAAAAGGTTACCTGTATGGGAAAAATCTAAAAAGAGATCTCTATGTCATACCGTGTACAAATAAATTCTCAATTGAATTAATGGTTTAAATGTATAACACAAAGATCTAATACTTTTAGGATAAAATACAGGAAAATGGTTTTATGACCAGGTCGGGAAGAATTTCTTAAGCAAGACACAAAATGCATAAACCATAAAGGTAGATGAATTTGATTTAACTAAAATGAAAGCTTTAACAAAAGGTTTCATGAGTGAGGTGTTGTTTGAAGTCTATTAATTTCCATCATGATTCTTATTCTATCAGTGAGTACAGTGGGCAGAATTGTTAGATGTTCCCCATCGTCTCTGCCCCTAGTGCTGCCCCCTGTGCAATCCCTTCTCCTTGAGCAGGGGCAGGGGCTGGGACTTGCTTCTCACCAATAGACTACGGCAAGGGTGATGGGAATGTCGATCTCGTGTCTGTAAGATGTTGGGTAAGACTCTTCTGCTGGCCTGCAAGAAGTAAGCTTTATGATGGATGCTTCTCCAACAGCAGCGGAGAGAAGGAAGCGGGAGACATCTTGCATTTCCATTTTGCTTGAGGCCAGGTATAGTTAGGAGAAAGGGGAATAAAGTCTTCTTTCCTTGTGTGTTTTGCATAGTTTGTAAAGTTAAGCATTCTGACACGTGGACACTCATAAGCGTGGAAGGACGTGAAAGGCATATAGGTGGTGGTTAAGAGTACGGGCTCTTGGTCAGCCTCCTAGATCTGAATCCTGGCTGTGACTTGACTTCTCTGAGCCTCAGTTCTATCATCTGTAAAGAGAAGATGCAAAGAGTTCCTGCCTCAGTGTTGTGGTGAGATGCTGGTGGGGGCAGGGTGGGGGCTTACCGCTCCTGCTGATGAGGAGGGCTCCCCTAGGTAACCCCCCGCCTTGTACCACTACTCAGACTTAAATTAATCGGTAAATTTGGAAGAAGACACTGGACATGTATAGTTTAATCCCATCTCCCAGATTTCTAATTGGTTTAGATCTGGCAAACTATGGCCTGCTGGCCAAATGCGGCCTGCCTTCGCTTTTCACGTGGCCCCAGATGTAAGGATAGAGTTGACATTTTTAAATGGCTGAGAAAAATCAAAAGAAGAATATTTTATGACACGTGAACATCATATGAAATTCAAATTTTAGTGTGCTTAGATAAAGGTGCACTGGAATACAGATTGATTTGTTTCCAGATTGCCTGTGGCTTCTTTCGTACCACAATGGCAGAGTTGAGTGGTTGTGACAGAAACTGTGTGGCCGACAACATCACAAAGTTTACTATCTTCCCTCTACAGAAAACAAATTCCCAACCCCTAGTTTAGATTGTGGGACTGGAAGAGGGACGCTGTTCCTTGGGCCGCCCGGGACCCCTCCATGAGGATTGGATGCAGGGATTCACATAATTAGAAGAGCGCCTGGCAGGCAGCAAGTCCTTGTATGGAGAATGGTGAACCGTTATGGGGGTGGGTGCTGAACTGGGGAGTGGAATAGTTGGAGAGTTAGGGAATTTGACAGCCTAAACGGGTGATGGTATCGATTATGAAATACCAAGAAGATTGTTATAGGCTGAATTGTGTGCCCCTCAAATTCAAACGTTCACCCCCAATGCGACTGTATTTGGAGGTAGGGTCTTTAAAGAAGTAATTCATCAATTCCTTCATTAAGGTGAATGAGGTCACAAGGCTGGTGTCCTAATCCAAGAGGACTGGTGTCCTTCTAAGAGCAGCAGAAGGGAGGAGCATGCAGAGGAAAGGCCACAAGGGGGATCCCTTGAGAAGGCGGCCCTCTGTGAGCCAAGGAGAAAAAGCTCAAGGGAAACCAACCCTGCTGACATCTTAGCCTTGGACTTCCAGCCTCCAGAACTGTGAGAAAATAAATTTCTGTTGTTTCAGCCACCCAGTCTGTGGTCGCCTTCCCTGTACCTCTCTTGCTAAGTTTGTTGCAGAGGAAGGATGCTACAGGGTAGAAAGGAGTAAATTAGGAGGCTGACAGATGATATATAATATGGGTGACAGTTAACCTATCAGTTCTTGAAAGTTCTTTTTACAGGCTTCAAATAGAGTCTGACTATGTTTGTGGCAGATCCTCTTCCTGGATCGGGAGGTGTAGCATCTATGGATCCTAGAAAATGTGGGAAAGATACCCTCGATCTGGTTTCCAGAAGTACTGTCCATTTTTGCCCTCCTGATATGATGTCCACCATACCACATGGTGATGGTAATGGTAATGGCATCATGGTAAAAGCTGGACCCCCCCATAAGCAGACCTTCGTGGTTTCTGGTTGGACTGTGCAAATCATTTCCAATCTACTTACCTAGCTACCTATTTAATTGTTTAGCTTCATAATTTGATTATTGCTTGAGAGAATGATATAATTTCTTTTTCCTTTTTGAAATCAGGCATGGTTGTTTAACATTTACGCATCCTTTCAGATTTGAAGGGATCTGACTTGTTTAATCCTCGTAAGTCCATGTGGTGTAGGTCACACACCACTATCTCCTGGTGTACAGTGAAGGGTTAAAGCTCAGCAGACCTGGGTTGCTCAAACTCTGCACATTTCAAGGAAGGGCCTATCTGTGGGAGGACCATTCCTTGATTGGCTCCTTGGAAGAGAACCCCTGAGTCCTTGAAACATCCTACTTCATAAGAGTGGCTCTATACGCTTAAGGCTCTGGGCCATGCTGGATCAATTTGACCTCTTGGGGCCTGGAGACTGAGTAGCTAAGGTCAGTCATGTGGACACTGTCATGCCCATGTGATTGAATTACAGCAAAAACCCTGGATACCAAGGCTCAGGTGAGCTTCCCTGGTTGGCAATACTTTGCATGTGTTGTCATGTAGCATTGCTGGTAGAATTAAGGATGTCTCCATGCAATTCCTCATGGAAGCCTGTGCCTGGTTTCCCTTGCACTTCATCCCACGTGCCTTTTGCCCTTGATGATCTTGATCTGTATCTTCTCACTGTAATAAACTGTGAGCTCCAAGTCCTATGAGTCCTTTAGTGAATCACTGAGCCTGAGCGTAGTCTTGGGTACTCCTGACCCAGTTGGCCAAGCAGACTCAGGCACATCTCTTTTCACAGATGCCATATATCATAAAATGACTGCCATAGGCAGGGTTCTTTAGAACTCATTCTTCATCCATTGCGTTGCATTAAAATCTTGAGAGAGGTACATTTGTTAAGCAAAGTGTATGCTCTGCTTATACGTAACGAGCTTGTTTTCAGTTACCTAGATGTTTTTCTTTATTACACATCCTGTTGAGTTGTAACGAGAGAAATACTGGACATACCCACTGTTTAGGCAAATTGCTTCATGTGGGGACACTGTGTACCATTTGAAAGTGTTACAAGCTGCTGTGTTTTTGGCACTGCCAAAATGTAGTTGCTGAATTGTGAATTTTTCTTGTGGTTTAGATGAAAGAATGATGGGGTACAACCCACAGAAGAGCTATAAAATTTTAATCTATGTGGAACTTTGTAAAAAACCTGAGATGGATAGGAGAAAACAAGTAAAAACAGTACACAGGAACTAAATTTACATATACTGGATAAGACCGTCACCAGTTGTACCCAATTTGTTTGGCCTTAAAACTAATTTATTCAAAAAATTGCTCTGGCTGAAAGTAATGAAATGAACACCTGTATGTGATTATAGAATAACATATTACATTTAAATAGGGAGTGTTTTCCTTCTCCACTGGTGATAATTACACGGACTAGAAAGGAGATTATATATTTGCATAGGTAAATAGAAAACTTTCCATTTACATTGAGGGTGACCTAGCTTAACTTGGTGTGACTTCCTTCCTAACTGCGGCAGGCAGGATGGTGCCCCCCACCTCCAACCCTACCCCAAGATGCCCACATGTTAACCTCTGGAACAGGTGATTCTGTTATTACCTTACATGGAATTAAGGTTGCTAAACAGTTGATTTTGGATAGGGAGACTGTCCTGGATTATCTGCCTAGGCCCAATGCAATCACAAAGGTCCTTAAAAGTGGAAGAAGAGGCCAAAGAGTGTCAGTGATGTCACATGAGAAAGACCTGACTGGCCATAGCTGGCTTTGAATAAAGAAGGGCCACAAGCCAAGGAATGTGGGCAGCTGCTAGAGGCTGGAAGGCACAAGGAAATGGCTTTTCCCCTAGAACCTCAGAAAGGAACGCAGCCCAGTCGACACCTGGTTTTAGCCAGTCAGACCTGTTTGGGACTTCTGACCTCCATAATTGTAATGTAATATATTTGTATTGTTTTACCCCACTAAGTTGGGGCGATTTGTTACAGCAGCAAGAGGAAACTAATACACCATCTGGAGGAAGTTGGACTGCAATCCTGCCCTTAGTCATGTGAGTGCCACACACTGGAGGTTATTGGCAGCAACTGGTCAGCAAATGCAGCAGTGACCAGGAAGGAGGACACAGTGTACCCTCAGAACTCTGATCGGTGGCTTTCAGTTTATGAGAGCAGACTCCGTGAACAGCGGCTGTTGAGGATGTCCCCTCGTCTTGGTGATGTACTTTGTATATTATGTGGGCATCCACTTCTCCCTTACACAGCTTCCGGGAACCCTGCCCAACCCTCAGGTCCTGAGGGCTGGGATGGCTTAAACCACCCAGCACATTCTATCTCCTGGCCACAGTGATGGATTCAGAGATTGGCATAAGAGCAAGTTTGGTCATTAAAGCTCAAGGAGCTACTAGCCGGGCACTTCTGGAATGACAAACCCCTTACTGTCCTTTGGGGTCTACCTGGGGAGATGCTCACTTTTTTTGGACATAAATGGGAGCACGTGTACCTGGAAGTTATGGACACCACATGGGATCACAACTGGGGCCACCCTTACAATGATGCGGACATAGGAGATGACAGAGAGGACGGATGGGAAAATCTCACTGTGGCTGACATTGTAAAGTCCCTAAGAAAAGTCTACCTCTGGACTTCTCAAATACATGAATTAGTAAGTCTCTTTAATTCTCAAAGTACATCTGAGCTTATTTTTCTGTTCTTTGTAACTGAGAGGCCCCTCACTAGTCCAAGGGCTTTCAGCACCTGGAACTCTGTTTCCGTTCTTGGAATGGGTCCTATGGTTGAGGCATGCCCACCTAATGCTAGGTGGCATTAATAGCAATCCACAAAGTACTTTCAATGCAGGCAGCAAAACCATGAGTGAAATGAGTATAGTCCCCCGTGCACACATTTCCATTAATGTGGTACCATGCAAAGACAGCCCGGGTTTAAAAAATATTCACAAATGTATATATGCCCTTGAGCTAAGACCATATGCACTATCTCTTTGGAGGCAGCTCTCCCAGGGTCCCTTGTGTATCTGAACGTCTTGTGACCAGAGGACTAGCTCCCTTTGTTCTCAAATACCTTTCCCCAAAGATGTTCACACAGCAAATAGCCTGGAAAACAGAGAGTGTCTCCCTCTGGGGCAAAGGGCAGGGGGTTTGCTGGCCAGCAGGATGAAGGTACTGTCTCCTTCCAGGGGCAGACAGCCTTGCTCTCCATTATACAAGATTTTGGTTCTCTAGACTTGGGGCTGCCCTCCTGTAATAATACAAGCTAGTGCACATGCTGACGCGGCCTGGCCCTCCCTGCATCTCCCTGTGTGAACAGGGCCTCGGTAGAACTCGACTATAAAGGGCTGCTGCTCTGCAACTGCTTAGCTGCGAGGAACAATGTCCTTTGTTTCTGACCCAGGGGTCTCGGGTCTTCTGCCAGCACCTGTGACCCGTGGCAGGCTGACTTGTTAGTTAGAACTCACAAGGCCAACTTGCTTGCTGAAAGGGTAAGGTCTGGGGCAGGCGTAGGCTCATCAGAGTTCTTGATGTAAAAACACTAAGTTTCTTTGCTTTTGGTTGGAACTGAATCACTTTGGAATCAGTGAGGTAAAAATAATTATATCATGCTGAATAGAAGCTCTGACTTGTATATATATATATATATATAAAATGGGGGAATAAATGATTTAAAAATGTAACTTGTTCTTTAGACAAAAATGTTTCCTATTACATGGATTATAGAGCAAAATAACCAAAGAGATCTTGTTGGTGCAAAGTCTGGAATCCATTGCTTGCCTTGCTCCCTCTGGACCAGTCCAGGGCCTGGCGGGGTCCGTGCCCGGCCTGGGGGTGTGAGCAGCACGGGCACAGAAGGAGCTGCTTGCATTGCCTACCGGCAACCCCCCGCCCCCATGCCATATTCCTTGTTTCCCATTTAGCATTCTGCACAGCCCACCAGTCTGAATGCCATCTGCTATTCCCTGATCGGTGACTCTAACTTTACTCCATTCCTTGGCTCCTCGGGGAGCAAGAAAAAAAATCACTATTAAAGAAACTGACTGCAGCTCTTTTTGAATTTGGGTCCCCCTGGGTGACTGGGTAGACGTGGTGGTGGTGGTGACAGTGGAGGGCAGCAAATTCAACTCAGTAAGAGCTGCTCTGTTATTCAGGAAAGCATGTTAATGAGTCCTGATTATCAGGGTAAGGCAAGGCCCCCTCCCCAGCACACCCAGGTCAGTGTCTGGGAAGACAGAAAGGGAGCTGAGTGTGCACAATACCGCAAACAGTGTCCTCCCTGGCGGCACTGCGTTTGGGATTCCTATGCAGCCAGACCAGAGGGAGTTGCTTTGTTTTGTCTGGCGGAGGGTGCTGAGACTCAGAGAAGAAAAGCCCAGGGGGGAACCACGGAGTTGAGGGGAAATGTGCAAGAGTGTGGCAGGAGGCGGGAGACGAGGAGCGGGGTGTCCTCAGTCCCTGGGGTGAGGGGTGGCCGGGAGCAGGAGATGCCATGGGATGTGGCTTCCGTCCTATGCTGTACCTGGGGCTGCTCAATTTAGCAGTTAAATATACAGGATGTCCAGTTAAATCTGAATCTTAGATAAACAACTTTTTCTCAGTATAATAGGTCCAGATGATATTTGGGACATACTTACACTAAAAGAGTATTTGTTTATCTGGAATTCGAATTTAACTGGGCCTCCTGAATTTATCTGACAACCCTAGCTGTGCCCCCTCTATCGTCCCACACCCTAGCAAGAGTGGTACATCCAGTCTGCGGCAGAGGATGGGAGCCACCAGGTAGAGTGGTAAGACACGCAGAGATGACTGAGGAGAGGAGGGGGTGCAAGAGGTGAGGGTCATCCCCTGCATCGTACGTACTTCTCTGAGAATCTCCAGAAATGCTCAGGTGGGCTACCTGCCTCCTGCACTTGGCGAGAGCTTAGTTATTTTATTTGTATATTGCTGGAAAAAGTGACCCTGGGGACCGAGGGCCTTGCTGAATGGTCTCCATCTCTCTTTCAGGCCAGGGGACACTATTCTGAGCATTTCTCCCCTTTCTACTTGTCCTTGTGGCCTGCCACCTGTGCCCTGCCAGGATAGCCAGCTTGTCACCTAAGAGGACTCCAGCCTCAAGAGCAGGACCAGAAAAGCCCCACCTGCTCAGCTGGCTTCCTGGAGAGCCTGGAGGGTGACTTACATGCTGGAAGGCCCTGGTAGAGAGTGCCAGAAGCTGTCCTGGAACCACCCTCTGCCATTCTGGTCCCTGGCTGCATTCGTAACATCCTGCCACTGCTCCGTGTATTGCCTCTGCTCGGTGAAATGCTTGCACACCTGGCCTAGAACTTCTTTTTAAATTTTTATTTTAATTTTGTCTAGAGCAGAGTCTAATATGATGTGTGATAGTTTAAGCCAGCAGAGTTGGAGACTAAAACATTAAAAAGGTCTGTTCTTAGGGAATGGGCTTCATGCCCACAGATACGGACCCATGAGGCAATACTGTTTCAAGGCATGGACCCCATTACATTGAGGTTCCAGAAGGTTTCTAGATAAGGAGAATGGTCAGCTGTAGTACCGTGTGTGTAAAAAAGCAAGTTAGGTGACCTGGGAGACAGAAGGGAAACAGTAAGACAGTAACTGGGCACTCAAATTGTTTCCAATTAAATGAGATTGCCTTTCAGATATATAACCTCCTTTGAGATAAGTCATCCTCCTTTTGCTACAATTCCTTTTGAATTCATATTTTTATGAGCTACAATTTCCTAAGAGCTTCACAAGGTATGCATTTTTCCAATAAATATGCATGCAACCTTCCCAGACATTTCATTTCTTGTTGGCTAGTTCATTCAAAGGTCTGTCTTATTTTACTGTGTTTGCATTCAGTGACAACGAAAATTATTAAAGAAAAGAATACATTATCGTTCAGGATTTATGAAGTTAATACAATGAACATACTCAGCAAATGACATTAAAATATTTTGTTCAATTTTACTCTGATTCTTTAAAATACAGTTGTTTTATGCAATCCTTGAGTGACAAGAATACAATTTCAGCTCAGTCCTGTGACTAGCAATAACACCATCTATGCACAGTTCTCAAACCAGGAGAGGTTTCTTCCCCATAAAAGACAGTTGGAAATCTGTGGAGCATCTTTTCTCACCATGGAGACAGGGATGGGGGCTCTATTTGCATTTAGCACGCGGGCACCAGGATGTCCTGCAATGCATGGGGCTATCTTGCCCCATGAATTGTCCCCTGCAAATGCAACAGAACCCACTGAGATGTGCGCTAAGCTTTGCCTCTCTCCCTCATGTATCCAGCTGGGTAGTAAATGAAGGACAGTCAGTACAGAGTTTCCTAACCTAGACACTATTGACACTTGAGGCTGGATGGCTCTTTGAGGGGGCTATCCTGTGCCTTACAGAATACTGAGCCCTGCCCTGGGCCTGACCCATGACACTGCTGTAGCGCCCCTGCCCCTAGGTTGTAACAACCGCAGATATCTCCGGACATGGCCACCTGTCCCCAGCAGATGGGTGCCCTCACTTCTATTTGAGACTCACTCATGTTTACACAAATAAATTTACAGACTTTGCAGAGGGAGAGGATAGAGTCTCTCATGTGGTCTTGTACTTTGTCAAAGAAATGTGGGTGCCATCTGCAACTGAGAGAGAAGGGAAGGGGATGAGTGGGTTTGGTTTGAAAAATGGGAGCTGGTCTGAGCTGAGGGTGGGAGGGGGCTCCCTGGAGGTGGGGGGGGGGACTTCTTGGCAGGGTTGAGAATGTGTGGGTGGATTTTGCTTGTGAATTTTAAGTGGAAGCCTCAGCCTGGCCATGCGGTTTGTACCTGCAATGCTGAGCCGTCTGGTGCCGGTATAGGGGAGAAAGCAGGGTTAATGGGGTTGGGTAGAGCCAGGCAGGAGCTCCAGAGGGAGAGGGGCAGGGGAGGTGCAGGTGGCCTTGGATGTGATTGGAAAGATAGACCATGGGTCTGACCTGGGCAAAGAGAGGGGAGCCAGGAGGCACTGGTGGGGGTGAGACAGTGATGGGGGCAAAGCAGTGAGGGTTCCATCTGGTCCAAGCACACTGCAGAGGGGCCACTCGGCAAGAAGGGTAGGGGTGGGATGCTCAGAACAGAGACTTGCATGTGGAGCGTTTGCTACCGAATCTGCAGTGCAGCCATCGGAGTGGGTGGTAAAAACTCACCTGGAGAAGCTAGGGTGTAGACGGGTCACCCACAGGATGCGGAAGGTAAGAATGAGAGGACAGCAGTGGAGAAGAAAACTGTGAGGCCCTCGTGGCTTCCACTGCCAGCTTCGTTTCTGCCCTCCAGGGTAAGCCCAGAACAGACAGAGGTCCTCCCTGGGGCTAGCCTTTCAGACATGGGCAGAGGGCGCTTATGTGTCCTTAAGCCTGTCTTCCCTGCCACCCCCGCCCTCGCCCCAGTCTGGCTGCTTAGGGTTCCTAGTTTGTCAATATCCCGTTAAACTATGGACTCCAGAATCGGCCTCAAAGCTCCAGCAGAAGGTATGTAAAGGGGAGGGGGTACGTCAGGTCCACTGTCCTCTACTCGGGGAGCATGGATGTTGTGTTGTGTTAGGTTACGTTTTTTTTTTAATTTAATTTAATTTTCTTTTATGGCATACCAGTATAATGCCTCATACTGTCCCAGTTAATTTTTCCCAGTTTTGTCTTCCCTTCTTGGTACTATTTTCCTGGTTATGGCTTTGGCTTTCTTGACAATTTCTCTGTGTTTCCCAAACAGGATTCACTCCATCAAGCTCCCAATCAGTTCAACCTCAGAACCCTTCCACTGGCTGCCAGATTCTAACACTTTCCAGGCACTTACAAATGGCCAAGGACCCAGAAACACCCCACTTGGTGTTCAGATTAAACCCCACCCTATTAATCAACCCCTCCAGGACATTCAACCAGGTGTTTATCTATCCACTCTCAAATTCTTTGTGAAATTCGGTGTAAAAAAAAAAAACCTCTCTGGCACCATCATCCCCTGGTTCCTGTTATTCATCCTTATTCTGAGGACATCCCACAGGCTTTCTGTCAAACACCTTGGGGGTACAATGAGGAGACAACAGTTTCTTGATTTATCACCTTAGTAAATCTATCAGAAAAAGGGATAACTTTTTTGACATGCCGTCCTCCCCATCCGATAATGCCTGCAGGCGTTCGCTTCTTCTGATTTTAAGGTCACACAAACCATTTAAAAAAATGGTCTGTTCCAGAAAAACTATGAAAGTTATTTGTGTTCACCTACAGACCCTCTCAGCCTCTGTTTTCTGAGACTGAACAAATCCATTTTCAAGCTGTTGATGCTTTTCCCTTTGCTCAGCTCAATGTTCTTATCCAGGGATTCTCTGACTTTTTTGGAATAAGATTTGTGTCTTCCAGAAGCCTGGGGCATAAATATGTAAAGGAGAAAGTGCTCTGTGACCTCCCTTTACTCATCTAGGGCTGGGATTTTCTCCTCCCCAGAGTCAAATCCTGTAGTTCAAATCTTGTGACCCCAAGTGGCCACACACAAAGGAAGAGGACCTATGGAAGGGGAAGCGGGTCCACTTTCAGGCAGGAGAGGAGCAGGGGATTGAGCGGCTCACTGTGATACCAAGCCAGCTGTGATTCACAGAGCAGTTCAGTCGAGAACCCTTTCTCTGCAAGTTTCACATTTCTCTGTTGTTTCGATATGCTGAGAATATATTAAAATTTACATTCATCAATTGAATATCACATGTGTTTGAGCCATTTTAATATCTAAAATTTAAATACATCTTTATTATAAATAAGTACAATCGTGACTCTGCCAAAATACGTCTTAGCATATATTAGAATAAATTACCATGTTTCTCTCTACATTTGCAGATGCATTTAAACTGGCACATCCATCTGTGATTGGTTGAATAATGTCCCTCCCCTGACAAAAAGGATGTCCCCATCCTAATCCCAGAATATGTGAATGTTGCCTAATATGGCAAAAGGGACTTTGCTGATGTCATTACGTTAAGGATCTTGAGATGGAGAGATTGTCCTGGATTACATGGTAGGCCCAGTATAATCACAGTGTCCTTCTAGAGGGAGGCAGATCAGCCTGAGAGGATGCAGATGGAAGCGGGTTTGAATGACGCAAGGAAGGGGCCACGAGCCGAGGGGCACAGGCGGCCTCTAGGAGGTGACAGAGGCAGGGAAATGGACTCACCTCTCAGAGCCTCCAGAAGAAACCAGCCCTGCTGACACCTTGCTTGTAGCCCCCATAAGACTCATTCTAGACATCTGACCTCCAGAACTGGAAGAGAATACATCTGTGCTGTTCTAAGCCACTAAGTTTGTAGCAATTTGTTCCAGCAGCCATGGGAAGTTAATATACATCAAGGCTCAACTCCAATATTCCATCTATTTGCTGATAAATATGTAGCCCCATTCAATGTTCAAAGCCCTGTGCTAGTTGCTGGGGCTGGTAGAAATCCAGGACACAGCCCTGGCCCTCCGGGAGCATGCTCTCTGGCAGGAGAGGCAGACAGCAGACAGCTGGCTATACACTTAGGGCTGTGTTCATTTGGCCACATAACACGGAAACCTGTCTGTGTTCTGAGGGCCATGGAAGGCTGAAATCTGGAAACTAGTGCAGTTAAAGTAAAGAGGCAGCAGGGAAAGCATCCCAGACAGATGGAACAGCAGGGGATAGGGTCCCCAGGCAGGAAAAAAGCAAAGATGGCTGGGATCAGGACACTGTCAGGGAGACTGGAGCCACTCAGGGGTGGACCAAGTAGGTCTCACCGGCCACGTTAGGACTGTTAAATTTCATCCTAAGAGCATTGGGAAAGCATTGGAGAGTTTAAGCAGGGCAGTGGAATGAGGAGATGTGCATTTTGCAAAGATGCCTCTGGTTTTGGGATGGAGAGTGGGTGGGGAAGGGGCACGCAGGGACCCAGGGAGACTCATCAGGAGTATTTAAAGAGCACAGGTGAGCAAGGGTGGAGGACAGGGCACCACACTGGGGCCAGGTGGTAGAGAGAAGCAAGCAGGAGAGAGGTGTCAGCTGGGGGAAGTTTGGGAGGAAGACAAGTTGAAGCTTGCTGCCTGGTGGTGAGGTGTGAGAGGGTGAAGGAGGCAAAAGTGGTACCCAAGGGTCTGCTCGAAAGGCCCAGGAAGAGGAGCCTCTGGGGGAGGGGAGAGGCTGAGCCCGGGGTGTCCATGAGATGTCCAAGAGGAGATGTCTAGGAAGCAGCTGGAGGAGTTCGGGTCTGAAGCTCAGATGAGAGGTTCCAGCTGGCTCTGTAAGTTTTGGGGTCCCTGGCATGCGTGGGTGGTATCTGGGGGTGGGTGGGACAGAAGCAGGGAGAGCATGCAGGGTGAGGAGGGGCACAGGATCATTCGTGAGAGTCTCTCTCTCCCCACCCACCATCTTCCAGGCCAATGTCTCCTGGGGGGTTAGGATGCTCTGCTTGCATCGGGAGTATTTCCATGAGTCTCATATCCTTCTCCTCCTTTCAAAGGTGGATGCCACTGTCTTTCATCCTCATCCGGGCAGTGCTGAGCATGGCTCACTGCATAGTAGTTGCTCAGTAAATAAATACCTGTTGAAGTGAGTGTTTTACTGCAACAGGCTCTCTGTATGTATTCAACACAAGTTTCACGTCTTGCCTCTATTGCAGTGCTACTCAAATGATGCAGATTATACTCAAACAACTCAAGACGACTTGAAATACTTCTGAACTTTGTAGGTGCGATAGCTTCTGCACCAGTTTTCACGGAAGGCAGCTGGGGACATTCCCAGCTGACACTATGTGCTGGGGAGGCAAGGAGTGCGGGGGTGAAGATGGGCTGAGGAGCCCCAGTCCAAGGTGAGCTGTGGGTCCCTAGGCGAGTCTCAGTCTCCTCACCTGTAGAAAGGGGCTAGCAATGGCGCACCTCTCCTGAGACGCTTGTAGGGATCACATGGGCTATTTACATCAATTGTTTAGAGTGCTGCCTGGCCCAGAACCGTGTTAGAGAAGTGACTGCTGCCAGACTTATGAGGTATACAACGTACACAGGAGGTCACCGATTTCTACCTTCCTTTCCTGTCTCCGCCACCCCCAACTCTGCAGAGGGCGCGACCGCCAATGACAATCGCCACCATTGTTGATACTGACCACGTGCTAGAAACTTTACCCACGTGGCCAACATGTCATTCATTCCCATAGCACGCTTGTGAGTACGGTCAGTCCCATTTTAGGGATAAAGAAACTGAGGCTCAGACAAATTAAGCAAGTTGTTAAAGGCCAGGCTGATATTAACGTGGTGAGTTTAGGATTAAAGTCAATCAACTGCAAATCAGAGCTCTTTCCTCTAATATAGTAGTTCCCAAATTATGTATGTTTTAAGAATTCCCAGTGTTCCTTAATCATACAGATTCCAAGACTCCCACCTTCAGAGACTGTTAGAGCCCAGGAGTCTGATTTTACAAGCAAATCTGGTGGCGCTGCTGGTCTCGGGTTGCTCCCTGGATGTGGCTTAGTCACCCTGCAGCCCACCAGAGGGTTCAGGAATCAAACCCGGTCATGTTCCCAGGCCTGGAGTTAGCAGCCAGACTGGGGCTCCGGGGCTGTCGGGTTGTTCTAGAGGTCCTGCTGCCTCCCAGTCCCCTCAATCCGGTGATCTGGGTGGGGGTGGGCTGGGCTTCTGGGCTTCTCTGCAGCGCCTCACCTGCAGCGCCGGCCTCTGATGGGCGGCTTCCCTGGAGCCACGTCCAAGCTCCCTCTGCCATCCCTCTGGCCCTGCCTGGGCAGCCAGGGCTTGCTGCTCTGCTCTGACATCACGCTTCTTAGAGCCACACGGTCCAGCCTGCCTCAGCCTGGATGAGACTCATCAGAAATAGGACAGCAGCAACTCCCTGCAGAGGCATAGATCCACCAAAGTGTGCTTTGCTCTTTCCTTCCTGCTGCATTAATGGGTCTGGGAGTTGCTGCTCTGCTCTAATATGTAACACATACATCTCTAATGGAATCCTTTCTTCATTACATTGCATATTTGGGTGTCCCTTCCAAACTCCTCTTGTTTATCTTGCTTAGAGATGGGCATCAAACAGTGAATTTAAAAAGGGAAGCTGCCTGTGCTCCAATGCTTGTTCACCTGGAAGGCAAGAAGGTGACTACAGGGAGAGCAGCAGCCAGAGGGAGCGGGGCTGAGTTGGGAGAGGAGCTGTGTGCAGTGGGGCATGCATGGGTGTGAGACTTAATTTATCTGCCTTCCAGTTCCCACCCCCTCAGTTTCCTAATCTGTAAAATGGAAGGCGGCATGGATGGCCAAGGCCCTTCCAGGCTATTAGCACACTGGAGTCTTGCCGCATTTTACAGAGAAAGCTCTGCTGCCTCTTGGATCACATTTGCCTGCTGCCCAGTTAGCCTCAGCTCCGTGTGCTCTGTTCAGACCTTGAGAAAAGGGCAGAAAGGAAGTGGCGCATGAACCAGGATCAGCCCGTGGGGAAGCATGCAGATACCCCATGTCCTGGCAGACCAGGTGGGACAAGTGGGCCTCTCAGGGGCAGGGGCATGGGCCCGGGCAGTCCCAGGGGTCTGAGACCTAGGCTGTCCTCATGAATTAAAAGAAATAGTCAGGCAGAAAATGAAATGCTTCCTGGCCAACAAATCAGTAATGAATGGGACTAGAAAATTTGAACACAGCCCTAAGATGGGAAGAAAGAGGTAGAGAAAGGAGGGAACTTTCAGAGGTTAGTGTCTTGGTTTTGAAGGACAGGTCAGGATGCGCTGGATGAGATGGAAATGATGGATGAACAGATGGGAAGTGAGGATGTCAGGATGGTGGAAATCAGCTGCAGTGTGGAATTCTGCACATCTGACTGTGGAGACGCATGGTTTTAACACTTGGGGGCCCTTTACATACATGGGGATGGTTGGATCTCACTGTCTTGGTTCTAATGACTGGTAACAAATAAGCGGAGAAAAGCCTGTTCTTTAAGTCTAATTATGCATGCCTGGCATGTAGCGACTGCTCAGTAAATATCATTTGAAGGGAAATTAATTATTCTTTTCATTACAATATTTAGTATGTTCCTTTGTACACACTATGCTTAATTCAACTAAGGTTTAATCAGATTTATTATGACTATCTCTCTCCACCTTGTCTTTACATTATTAGAACAAGTCCCGCCCCCCCACTCCATATTCCTTTGCAATCCAAATAATCAAAAAATCTTTTTTCTTGGTCAGATATTTGCTTACCATTTCTACAGACTAGATAATTTAGGTACACTTCTGTGTCATCTCAGGAAAGTTACTTCACTTATGTGTTTTTCAGATGCTGAAGGGCCAGGTTAGAAAAGCAGAAGGACATTGACCAAGAATATATACAACTGGGATGCTAGTACTCAATCTTTAGTTTTTCTGTTTTCTCCAATGACAACAAAAGGAAATTAGATAAACATGCCTTAGGAAAATAAATGCAAATTATATGTCTGATAAGGATCCTATCCAGAATATATAAAGAACTCTGGCAACTCAGTAACAAAAGGAGAAACAACCCAATTAAAAATAGGGTAAGGCATTGAGGAGACAGTTCTCCAAAGAAAGTATACAGGCAACCATCAAGCATATGAAAAGATACTTAACAGCATTAGTCATTAGGGAAATGCACAGCAAGATCACAAGGCAATACCACTGCATACTCACTAGGATAGCTTTAATAAAAAAGGCAGACAATAACCAGTGTGGGTGAGGATGTGGAGGAACTGCGACCCTCATACAGCGCTGATGGGAATGTACAATGCTGCAACCACTGAGGAAAACAACCTATAATACCATATGACCCAGCAAGACCTCTCCTAGGTAGAACCAAAAAGAATTGAAAACACATATCCATACAAAGACTCATACACAAATATTCACAGCAGCGTTATTCATAGTAGCAAAATCATGGAAGCAAATGCCCATCAACTGATGAATGGATCAATAAAAATGTATAAATAAAATGTGGTATATTTATACAATTGAAGAGTATTTGGCCATAAAAAGGAATGACGTATCGATACATGCTCCAACATAATGAATGCTGAAAACACTGCTAAGTGAAATAAACCAGTCACAAAAGCAACATATTGTACAATTCCATTTATATGAAATGTCCAGAATAGGTAAATCCACTGATACAGAAGACAGATTAGTGATTGCTAGAGGCTAAGGGCCTTGTAATAAAACCCTTACCTGTGTCTTAACACCCTAAAAGCTTGCTAGAAGGTGAGTACTTATGAGAATTATATCTTTATCACTAATTCATGTCATATCAGCTCAAGATGGAATCATGCCAATAGGTAAGTAAAATATGTCTGAACTAGATGGAGAGGTAGTTGAAAGGGGCTGTATATGGACAGAAGAACTGGAATCATCTGTGGATTCATAAAACGGCTCCCCTGGGAACCATGGGGATGAAACTTCATGGAGCTCAAACAAAATCAGGGAGACAGAAGTGGCTGCAACATGCTATGAGAGCTGCCATAGAAATGAGTGGAAGGCAGGAGAGAATTTTCTAACATCTGCTTATTGAGCTTTCTCTCTGCAGAGTTCTCTGACTCTTCTCAGGCAGGTCTTTTAAAAGCTGCTGAGGTTAATGTTAGCTTCAGAATTACAGGAATGTGCAGGCAAAGGAGAAGCGGTAACGTGAATCTGGACAGGGAGCAATTTATTTGGAAGATTTATATGTTGCCTTCAATGGGAATGAACAAAATTCAGTGAAGAGAAATTAAATTGGCTTCTTTATCTGATTAGAGCTGGACCCTGTACTTTGACATGCACATCACGTCTTAGGCAGACAGACTGCAGAGAGAGATACATCCTGGCTATTAGCAAGCAAGCTGCTGCAAGCACATGCTTATTCCATGTGCTCACTTGACTAAGCTCATCTAGAGATGGTTGCATGGCGCGCCTTCCGCACACAGTTCTGGGGGAGCAAATCCCAGAGCCTGTGCTGGGAATTAGGCTGGGCTGAGGTTTTCTGCTATCATTCAATACTATCTTTTCTTCTTACAAGAAAAGTTCCAAAGATGGAGTGGAGATGGGGAGATGAGTGGCAAGGGGCACTCATATTTCTGAATCTCTTTTTATTTCCCACAGAGATGCAGTGATTAAACTCAGCACATACTAATTTATTTGCTTGTGTCCAAGAAGCACTTATCCTATACTCCTGGCATCAAGGCAAACCAACTCCCCCACCCTCCCCTTAGCTAGTTTGCTTCACCAAGGGAGTTTCTCTTCCTGTCAAGGTGCTTGTAAAATTCAGGGGCTGCTCCCAGGATAGGGCAGGCTTCTGTGTCCAAGTCTATTGTCCCAAACTCTCTAGGGTGAGCAATAGCTTTTTGATGTGTTATCTTCAGTGCTGAATTGTCTCTGCACTAGGCACCCTCTAAGCAAATCATTCTGAGGAAGCATTATTCTACACACCCACTGGGCTTCAGTCCATTCTGGTGCGGCACCTCCCTTCAGAAACTAGCTTTGTTTGCCAGTCAGAATCTTAGCATCTCCTTTGGTGCCCAACTGCATGGAGGCCTCATCGGTTAAAGGGCTCTAATGAGCGGCTGTCCACTGTTTGGACAGGGGGCCTTTAGCCTGAGGGAAAGGGGCTGGGACCCACGGCAACAGCCAGGGAAATCTTTCATTAAAAGCCTTTTGGGGAAGAGAAAAAAAATATTTTCAGATCCTCCTTTCTTGAGAATCAACTCAGTCTATCTAGAAACCTAGCATTTGTCCAAGCTATCAATTGAAATTTGTTCATTTCAGGGAAAGCACACGATAAACCTCTTTTGGTTTCATGTATTTCCAGATCTTCAAAAGGAAAGTTGATCTAATGCCAACGAGCAGAATGTCATTCCACAGAAGAGCCCTCATGGGTCCAGAGGCCTTGCTTTGCCTTGGCTCGCCAAGAAGCTGCAAAACCTAAACCCCACTGTGTTCAAGCCTGCAGGCATGGAGGAACAGTTTCAGTGGAGGAGAGATGTCTCAGTGGGCTTTCTCTGTCAATCAATATTTGCTAAATTTCCATACAACTGGGTCTCTGGTCTGAACATAAATTCACTTAGTTACAGAAGCATCTGTCCATTTCTGTGGGTCAAAGGGCAAGGGACTGCTGATTGGCAGGGAGTCTTGTCAACAGGAATCTTATTCTCAATTTGTCATCTTAACCTGAGCTAGGAAATAGACTTATATCCTTAATTCATCTAATTAATTCAATGCAGAAAACTCTGCACCAAGGAGTAAACAGAATAATTGAATAAAACAGACTTTAAAAACACGAACAGTAATTAGGCAAGATGCGTTTGCAGGTTCTGGTTTGGATGGATGTAATGTCTGATAGGGTGAAAAGAACACCTCCTTTTCGAGGGGTCTCAGACTGTAATCTTGACTTCATCTTACAGATGGCAGGAGCCACCCTGGGCCTAGATGACCGTTCTCAGCAGGCTCTTGTCGGAAACCCAGGAAAAGCATGTAAGACCCATTCAATGTCTTCACTATCCTAAAGCAGCATCAGAATCACCCTGGAGCTTCTTCAGACTATGAACCCTTGTCCCTAGGAGGTTCTCAACCTTGTGCTACGGGAGGGGCCCGGCTGTCCAGGTCACTATGATGCAACCCTCTCACTCTGCTGCGCTCGATGTGTGGGAGTTTGCGCCTCATGACCTTGTTTAGCAGTCCAGGTGTGCTGTTCTCATCTATTCTGTCTTCACCACTCTTGGCGTGTCCCGCCTCCTCTTAACCTTGGAGCCAGAGCCCCATAGGTGGCCCTCAGAGGTGCCAGCTGGATAAGACACTTCATTCTACGCTGGAAACTTTTCTTGGCTACTCTGTCCCACAGAAACCACCAATCTAGCCTTTTTTCAGGCCTGAAAGTCACTTTCTACTTATTATCTGCTCGGATTCATCTTCCAAATGATCTCCTCCAGGAAGAAGGGTAGGGTAATAGCAGCCAGTCCAATATGCCCTGGGGTGGGAGGCAAGACAACTGTGTCCAGTCAAGTCTAGTAACTCTGTTGTGACGTTTTAGGGAAAGTTCAGGGACAAGAGGATCAGGGTGATGAAAAGTTTGGGAAAAATCCAAGATGAGATGGAGTATCACAGCCTGATTCATCTAAAAATGCTTTAAGGTCCTTATAAACCTGTAAGGTAGGAAGAAATATTTGCTCCTTCCTTTACTGTCAAGTTAAGGAAACAACATCTGCTATGTATTTTCTTCATCATTAAACTTCCTGAAGATTTTTGGATACTCAATGTCCTTTGCCCATACTAGTTTAGATCTAATTTCACTGTTAATACACAGGCCAGTTAATGGACCTAAGAATCATTTTTGGGAAGCATGATATGTACCTGCACACATCTGAGGGCTACTGAACGAAAAGCATTTCTTATGTATACCATGGAATATTATACAGCCCCGAGAAAGAAGGCCATCCTGCCATTAGTGACAACATGGATGGGCCTAGAGGGCATTATGTTAAGTGAGATAAGTCAGAGAAAGACAAATACTATGTGAGCTAACTTATATGTGGAATCTAAAAAAGCTAAATTCATAGTAGGATGGTGATCTCCAGAGCTTGGGGGCAGGGAAATTGAGAAGGTGCTGGTTAAAGGGTCAAACCTGCGGGTACACGATGAATAAGTTCTAGAGATTTAATGTGTGGCATAATGATTATAGTCAACAATACTGTATTATATATGTCAAAACTGCTTAGAGACTAGATCTTAAATGTTCTCACTACAGAAGGAATGATAATTATGTGACATGACAGAAGTGTTGCCTAACACTATGGTGGTAATCACACTGCAATATATAAATGTATCAAATCCACAGTTGACACCTCAGAGTTACATATTGTTATATGTCAATTATATCTCAACCAAAAAAGAGCATTTCTTAGCTACATGCCAAACACATCCATCAGCTTTGATCATGTAAGCTTTCAGGCTAAAGCTCTCAACTTAATAAAATAGGGTATAAGTCAAATATCAAGTCAATTAGCAAAGGATCAGGTACTATTATCTATTCTGAGAGGGAGGCGGGTGCCCAGTGTGGAGGGTCTCCTAGGTCATATTAAGGATTTTGTTATTTTTCCTTATGAAAGAGTTTAAGCAGGGGAGTCTCAGAATCTGATTTGGGTTTTGAAAGATTACTTCAGCTGCTGGATTGAGGATGAATTCAAGGTGATGGAGAGTGGACTAGGGAGACCATTCGTTCTCAGAACAAATATTAACAGAATATGTGAAAGTGTATATATACACACACACACATATAACTATCAGACTATAATCTACCTATATTACATACATGCACATTATACATGCAATTGTCTTGTATACCAAAGGAGCTCTGATAGCACAGAGGGCCAGCTCGGCCTGCCCTTGCGGTGGAATCAGACTTGCATTCCTTCCACCCTCAGGCAGGAATTATGTTTGGCCCTTGTTGGGTGGACAGCTTCCTTCTCGGGCTGTGTCCTTCTGGTGGGAAGGCCGCTCACTAGCCTGTCCCACTCCAAACCCTGCAGGAATCTGGGCTGACCCTGATGAGGGCACAGGTAGACTAGTAGCTGGAGTGCCCGCGGCCCTACAGGAAACAGCTGGGAAGGCACCCCTTTGCTTTTCTCGAGCATCAGCAGCAACGCTGCTTCTCCCTGTCTGACCTCGGTCTATGGTGCAGTTTCTGAGGGTTCCTCTGCCCTGACAGGGCCTTCGAGGCCCACAGGAGCCTGGGATGCATCAGCAGAAAGCACTAGTTCTGGCTCTGTCTTCCCAAGTAGGATGAAACAGGGCAAATCCGCCCCTTCCCAATTTGCACAGACCAGCAGAGGAATTAAAGCACACAGAACCCACCAAATATGACAGTAAAATGCTGTCTCACGTTTTCAATTTGCAAGGATACCTCTTTCATAGAATGAAGGCGATTTTCATTTTCCTGAGTATGTGCTGCCTTCCGAAGGTGAAAAGAGCAGGTGGCCTGTTTATCATCATCATCATGAAACGGGCATTTTTCCGAGTCCCCCTGCTCTGCAGAACCTGCTTTGAAGTGCTTGACAATATGCCCTGGTCTCACTGCCCATCTCTCCAGGTCCCGGGCTCAGCCTGTTGTTGCCTGGCCAGGCCGGCCTTGGACTTCACACAGGGCCTTGTCCAGGTGGTTCTTAGCCACAGGCATTTCCACCTGATGCCTTGCTGGGCTCTGATGGCCCGAGGAGCTCCTGCCTGGCTTGTTTAGGGCTCTGGTGTTTGCCTATCTTTGACCTGGTAAGTCTCTGTGCTCAACATTACCAAGATTCTGGAGGCAAAACTTAAAATGTAATGCTGAACTTGAAATGTGAACCTGACACAGATGAATCACCTGGGCTTAAGCTGCTCATGGGAACTAGCAGCCCCTGGGGAGGAAACAAGCCCCATTACCTTTAGGCTACCTTCAATGGCTGGTAATGCTTACTAAGGCTAACTTTAATTTTGTAGGTATTTAAGTTATATTTTAATGCTTTGGAAGTTTAAAGAATGTGAGGGAGAGCAGTTCTGAGAAGCGGAGTCTCCCCTAAGGAGTTAGACATGGGAGTACCAGTGGGCGGTGGCCCATTCCTCCTCTTCCAGGCCGGAGCTACAGGTGTGCTGAGACATCCATGCCCTCAGCCCTGGGGTGGGGATGTGGGGCCTGGGGTCACCTTTGGCCAAAACCTGCCTCATCAAGTTACCCTGGCACGCTGCCCAGAGAGTTGCACCTCCTCCGTGTGGCCTGCCATGAAGACAGGTCACACATATGGCTCCAGGCTGAGCAGGTAAGCGAGGCCAGTTCCCATGATCAGGACCTCCCCACGCCCCCAGCTGAGTGATGACCCCTCTAAGCTGGATTTCCCATCCCTCCCTCCGAGCTTTCAGCTCCTGCTGACATCTGCCTCGGACCTTCCAGTAGGCAATTCCCTCCACACGCCCAGTGTGCTGAGCAGCTTTGTTCACTGCCCCCCAAGAACAGGTGTGCTCTGAGTTCTGGGATCCACATGCTTCAGCACCACTGGTTTTCAGATGCTAGAATTCAGTACACCTGAGACGTTTAGAAAGGTAACTTGGGAATATGTTTCTAGTAACAGCAAGCTTGACTGGCGGAGATTATTCCATGAAAAAGGAAACATTCCTTTTCCTGGCTTCTTGCCATACCTGATAGGGAACTGGGTCAGCTGGACTGTCTCCAGCCCAATGGAACCTCTCATTATCAGCATCCTAAGGGTAAGTAACAGGCTGCATTTACAGCAAATTCTTGCTTTGATTATTACCACCCCACCCCTCCAAAGTACTAATAAATTTGTTTGCTTAATATGTTTTTCATGCTTTGTATAAAGAGCAATATAAGTTTGGAACCAGGATAAATCTTATCCAAGTTCCTAAAGCACCACTGGGTGAATTGAGCCAGTCCCTTGGGGTTAAGGGACTCACCGCAGGCCACCTGTGCATTTGCTGTTCCCCGGGGGTGTCCCTCTCACGCAGCCCCACACAGCTCCCTGGCAGGATTTGTAAATTCAAGCTTTACATTTTAAATTCAGAAAGTGATGGATCAATGTCCCATTTGTGTTTAAGTATCCTTTCTTTAGAGAGTTTTTGAGAAAGTGTATTAAAGGGTTCTGGATCTTTATGTTGCAAACATCTCTGCAGGGGTGGGGGAAGAAATCAATTTGAAAAACAATAGATTCTGTGCTGTGTGTGCCAAGGAGACCAACTACTGGCTCTTCCTTCATGAACCTCCCCTCCACCCCAACCTCCCCACCCCCCACCCCCGTCCTTGCCATAACAGGAACTGCGATTTGTCCACCCCATACTGTACAAGACACTGCAAATATTTCCCTTTCCCAGTAACCATATGAGGTAGCAATTATTATTCCCATTTTACAGATCAGGAAACTGAGGCTCTCAATGGTTAAGTAACTTGCCCCAAATCACACAGCTTTGTGAGTGGTGGAATTCTATCTATCTGTTTCCAAGGGTGGACTCTTTCCTCTTCAGGTTGGTGAAGACATCCTTTTGCACCTCAGCGCCCCGTTAAAGTCACAGGCCCAGGGACGCCCCACCCCATTGCCTCTCTGCTTTACGCAGAGGACCTGAGTGGGTCACACCAAACCCTTGCCTACCTGCAGAACTCTCCTTCCAACTCTGGCAGCAGGAGTGAGGCCACGGGGTTCTTCATCAGGTCAGCCACTGCAGGGTCTTTGGGTGTGACATACAAGAAAGGAATCCCCGTGCTGTTGTTCAAGGGGCCATCACTGATGGGCAGGCAGTTCCCGAATGGCAGCCCGGGGATCTAACAAACAACGAAAAGGCTTTTTCAATGCAGGGCTGTGGATTGACCTGAGCTGCAGCTTAGCTTGTGTCTCTGGCCAGGAAATACAGAAATGAAGGAAACATGGTGTCACCATGGTTTTGAGAGGTAGAAAATTAAGGCACAGTGGTCCCTAACTGACCCGATTCATCCACGGTTGGCCCTGGAATTTCTACAGAGGAACTTAGCAGTGGCATTTTCCTTGGAAGGGATGGTTGGGGAATTACTCTTGAAGCTGCATTTACATAGAAAACACCCATTTTGTTAAATTTAACATTATTTTGGGGGGAGGTGCTAAAATATTTCCTACACACTGCTTCTGGGAGCCCTTCTGCCTTTACTGACTCTCCCAAGTTTTTAGAAACCTTGGGGATAGACTTTAAGTCTTAACTTAAATATCTTACATGGTTTTGGGATTCCAGAAACTTTCTATTACTGTTTCTTTTAGAGCCACATCACTTTCTCAATCATTAGTCACATTTTTAATTGCAATCAATAGTTCATTATATGTAATTCAGAAACTTATGGGAAACTGGCTTCTTACCCTCTTTTCGCTTAAAGGAAGTGAAAGAGACATGCTATACCAATTTTTGCTTATGAAGAGCAGATGAAATTCTCATACATTTACACAAATATTTCTTAGGTTTTCCCAAGTCCTGCTGGGTCCAGCCCAGCCTCCGTAAGCTTTACCCTTCACACTTTCTGCCTTATCAATGACTCAGAAATCTGCAGGTGTCTTTTAAGTATTGCATGACGATGGTGTGTTAACTCTAATAAGGGAAGGCTTTAATCTTTTAAGAAAACACAATGCTAAGGAATACTCCAAAAGGCAATACTAGTTCAGTCACAGATTGTCAGCTTGTCATAAACGGCCCCGAGTCATGCTCTGCACACATGATGTGATGTGCATGTGTCAAATGTTCTCTGAATTCATTGAATTTGGATTGTTGATATTGGAAAGGAGAACTCCTAACAGAGAGACGTCAAAAGTCAAAATATCTTTCATACACTAGCACTAGACTTTCAATCGCTTGGGATGACCTGTGTTTTATGCCAAGATTGGCTTCATATTTACGCTTCACATCTTAAGGTGTGTCTTAGGAGGATAATATATAACTGAAAAACCATTTGGATTCTGTGAAAGGGTTAAGAGCACTGTCATAATCAGAAAGTTATGTAGACCATTTTTTAAGCAAAAAAAAAAAAGACCTTCAGAACTAGTCAATCATTTAATTTCTTAGATGATGAAAATAAAATGGAGAACCCAGTGAGGGTCAGTCTCAGAGCCACTGAGACTCTCAACTGGGGTGAGAAGCTGCCCCCTGGCCAATGACCTATACATTCCATAAAATATTGTTATTATTTTGAATGAAGTAAATAGGAACTCAAATTATGGCCTTGTAACAAAACTCTCACATTGATCTTAACAGCCCTAACGTCCCGCTGGCGTGCCGATACTTACTGATGTTACATCCTCCCAATTACCCATGTCATTTCGGTTTAAGGTGGAATCGTGTCTAACAGGTGTGAAACATTTGTGAACTGAACGATAAAAACTGCAGCCGGTAACAGCTCGTTCCAGCATTTATACACTTTGCACAATAAGCCTCTTTTGCAGAAAAACTCCTGAGTTCCATTTTCTTAAATGTAGATTTCCACCAAAGCCCCAGCGGCGTCTTTCTCCAGTCCCGGCCTGAACCCAGCGTCATAGGCGCCCGGGAAGTTCGGGTCTCTGGGCAGTGGGAGGGCGGGAAGGGGCTGCTCGCGCCCACTCTGTGATGCCAAAGGCGGCTCGGGCTTTGGTCCAGATCTCTGGAAAGGCGCCGGTTATCTGAACGTCTCTTTGATCATCTCAAGACTGCGCTTCGGTACTCATCTACCTGGCAGGAAGCCTGGTTGTCAGCCCCCACGCTCCAACACTTTGCCAGGCTAACCCAGGCACGATCTGTCTCCATTACTTACCCCGCGTCCACAGCCCAATCCAGCCCACCGCGCACGTCTGGGAGACCTGGATCCGAGTACGAGTGAGTGGTCGCTAGCCTCTCCCTGTCCTCTGGGCGCGCCGCCCAAGCGCCAGCCCACCGCCAGGCGTGCACCTGCGCCCAGGTCCTAGCTGGCGCCCTTACCTTCTCGTGGGCGGACACGGTGGCCAGACAGCCCCAGGCGCTGGCGTGGGCCAGGAAGCGGGCGGTGCCGGGGCGCAGCCTCGGGCCGCTCTCGCGCGGGTAGGAGAACATCCCCGGAGGCGCGGGGCGCGGCCTGGCGCGGGCAGCGCCTGCTGGGGGTGGCAGGTGCGCGGCCTCCTTGTGCGCCGAGGCCGGGAAGCTCTGCTGCCAGATGCTGCCCGAGTCCTCCAGCAGCGCGGGCAGCGCCTCCTCGGTGGAGGCGCTGTCCAGGTCCTCATCCACCTCGTTGGTGACGGCCCAGGACACGGAGCTCACGATCACGTAACCCGCGGCCGGGGACAGCAGCGCGCTGCAGCACAGCAGCCAGGAGAGGCGGGCCCCGGGTCGCGCCGGCCGCCGGCCACGGTGCACAGACATCTTGCAGGCGGCGCGCCCGGCCCCGGGGACCACCAGTCGAGCGCGGCGGCCGGCGGAGCGGCAGCGCCCCCCTGCGGCAGACGCTGGGAGCGGGTCCCGCTTCCGACCGCCGCAGGGCCCCTGGGTGGTGTCCCAAACCCCGGGGACGTCCTGGCAGCGCACGCCGCGAGGAGAAGCCGAGGCTCCTGAAAGACCTGGTTCCACTCAAACGCGGCACGTCCTGCAGCCGCCGTGTGCACAGTCCTTACCGCCTCGTGCCAGGTCCAGGTGGGCTTGTGTCCAGCTGGCAGCGCAGGTTCTGCAGCCAGAAGGTGGGCGTTCAGATTCCGGCTCAATACGTTCCTCCACTCACCAGCTGTGTGACCCCACCAAATCACTTAACCTCTCTGTGTGCCAGTACCTTCATTGGAAAACGAAGAAAACAGTATCTAACTCATAGGAGTGGTGGATGGGAGGACTGAATGAGTTAATATTTGGAGAGGCTTAGAACAGCGCATGGCATGGAGTAATACCAAGCCTTATATTTTGATAATAGACAAAGGTAGCGATTGTTAATCATTATTTTATAGAGGAAGAAACTGAGGAAACGGTGAAGGTAAGATTAGCAACAGGTCCGTCTGATGGCAAAGCCCAGTCTCTTGCTCTGTAAGGACAGTGAGCGTCTTACACTTCGCTAGGACAGGAGGACATTGCAGCCACATCATCTGAAAGCAGAATTAAGTTTTTACATATAAACTCATGTAAACAGGGAATATGGCCCCAGGATGGAGTGGCAGAGAATTGTAAGAATGTACCACAGGTTTAAAGCATTCTTTTATTGATGGGAGTTTGGGTTGTTTCCAATTAGTAGAGTTTTATAGCTATCAACATAATTTAAAATTACTTACACATTTAAATTCTGCATATGGTATCCATAAGCTGGCCTACTAGGAGACATTTTAGGCACCATATTTTCTACCTAGAAACTAACAGTTCTGCTTCAGATCAGTTATGGATGAAAGTAATGTGACTAGCTCAAGGATTTTTAAAGATATTTTGGCAAATGTTACATTTTGCAGTAACCAGAGGATCCATTGGTACCCCCACTCCACCTACCTCCTCCTTTGCCTTCCATTCAAAGCCATTTTTCCTAAGAAAGTCTACTTTATCTCTTCAATGCACTCCTAGCTGGCCTCCATCCCACCCCAACTGCCTTTCCAGGATGAGCTCTCTCTAGTCTTTTTCTTACTGGAGCTCCCTGCAGCCTTCAGCATAGCCAGCCCCTCTCCTCCTTGGAGTCTCTCATTGCCTTGCGGGCTGCACTTCCTCAGTCTCCTTTGTAGAGCCAGTTCTCTGTCCTCCTCTGCATATTGATACTCTAAGGGAAATCCTGTCTCTAGGCTTTTCTTTTCTCACCCATTCCCATGGGCCTGCCATCCTTTTAGGCTACTGACTTGCCAACCTAAATTTCCTCCCCATAGTGCGTGCTCTCTCTCTTTCTCTCTCTCTCACTTGCTTCCAGAATGATGTGTCACATAGTCTTGGAGAGGCAGTATAGTAAGTCATTAAAAAGTGGGCTCTAGAATCAAATGAATCCAAATCTTGCTCTGTCCCCTACTAGCTGTGTCTGCAAAACAGAGTCACATCTACCCTCAGTAGCCCAAGTGGATCACAGAGCAGACATACCAGAGATGTCAGGCTCTGTGGGAAGCAGGGTGAGCCTGTGGACCAACCCCTTTCCACCAGGACTCTCGTGCTGGGCTTGGGGCTACTTCCTCCTTTGGGGCTCTGGTGATGGTGGATGTCCTCCTCTGCCAGGCCCACGCTCCTGATGTGAAGAGTGAATGCCTGATCGCTACTGTTAAGGTCTGATGTGGAATCACAGTTGCATGATATATATTTTTATCTGTGCTTGGTTGGTTAAAAAAAAGTACACACTATTTTATTATTTTGTTCCATTAAAAACAAAAAAATCCACAACAGAAAACCACAGAGGAGCACCTGGGCAGGCTCTTGCATCAGACATCATGGAGTTTTTTTCCTTGTCTAGATTTTCAGAGACAGGGAGGGAGAGGGGAATGGGCCTTTGCTGCTGTCAAAGCAAGAACTTTTTGCACAAAATACTATAAAACTTTTCCAGTGGAAAACAAATGGTCACAGAATGGGGTCTTGGATGTGGGGTACTTCATGATGGGGGGTGCGTAGGAGCCACTCTTCCTGTTTCCACAGAGGAGGTGGAATGTCCACTCCATCCCTGGAAAGGGGAAGTCTGGAGAGACGTTGCAGGCTGTTGGCTGTTCTCTACTTATCCCTGCCTTCCCGGTGGGTGAGTTTGGTAAGAGGGACTCAGCATTCTGTGTCAGCCACTGCAGGGTTATTCTTTTCTCTTCTGAATGGTCTGTCTGCCCTTCATTTCCACCATGCCCGTGCTGACCTGCCCCTGGCGGGGGTGTGTGGGGGCCCTGTTCTGCCCGTGACTCACCGAGTGTGTTTAGTGGCAGAACCTACAAGAACTAGTTGATCAAAATCATCCCAATTATCTTTTTTTCATTAATCTCTCTGATTCCTATGTTTTTTTCCCAATTAGATCCAAAGTCAAGAGGGATTTAATTCCTCCAAAGTTTTATCACATAATGTGCCAGGTTATAGTAAATGCTCAATAAGTGGTAGCTCTTATTCTCTGCCTTCTGCTATTTCCCCCTGATTATCTAGGAGGTCCTTCACACTCAACTTTCAGAAGACAGTTCTCCATGGGTTTCTTGCATTGCTATGGAGTCTGGACCTGTTTGAATACTCTTGAAAGCTAGAGAGAGTGTATCCTTCAGGAGAGATCAGAGACCTGTTTCTCAGACACACCCCAGGCATTAAGATAAAGCCCTTCCTTCCTCTCCCCAGAAACATTTGCTGACATTTCAGGATGGTAAACCTAGAGACACCTGGGGATCTGCTTCTGTTGCAGGGCATCACCAGCAGCCCTGACCGCAGCTTAGAGACCTCTCAGTTGAGTTCTCCACACACAGGTACACATACAGTTGACACCTGGCCTTCATTGCATCACCCTATGAAGATGGGGATGTGGGGAACTAGTGCAAGACATTGCTCTGGCTGTTGTTTTTCTTCTTTGAGTGATAAATGGGCCATTTCTCAGACCCAGGAGTCTTGAGTTCTTCTATAAAAAGTGCATGTATGCGCACACGTGCACAAACTGTGGCAGGCTAATGTTTAGTTTGCACGTAGGGTAAAATCTCAGCCCTTTCAGTTTTGGACTTGACGTCAACATAGTCTCCTTCCAAAGTCCCTGCTCCTCCTGCATTTATCACCTCCATATGGAGCTGGTCAAAGAAACGAGGTGTCACGTCACCTCATGTTTGGAATAGATGTAATCTCACTTGCCCAGTCATTCCCCATGACCTGATGTCTCTGACATGTTTAATTTCTTATTATCTGTTCATTTCTTTCCATGCTTTCTCCCATGAATTTCACTCAATCCCTTATAGTTTCTCATTGGATTTCTCATCGTTCCCTTGCTTTAAAGCCTTCAAGGGCTTCTCACTGCCAGCAGGGTAAAGTCCAAGCTTCTAAGCCCAACCTATAGGACCCTTGCAACCTGGTCCCTGCTTTTGTCTCCAGCCTCACCGCTGCCCCTCCCTCCCAGACTCTCTGCTGAAGCAATGCTGGCCTCTTTGTGTCTCCACAGACAGCGAACACACATATATCCACCATGTAGATAATACAATGAACATTTTGTTGGATTTGCATGGCTGCTGTATATCTATCCCTCTATCCGTTCATCAATGTGCATGATGATAATTTTAAAATATTTTGACTGTGAGGTAGGACATTTACATAGAATGCATAAAATACATATGTACAATTTAAAGAATCACTAAACAGAAAACCTATGTGAACATCATTCAGGTGAAGAGAGGCAATACTGGTAGTTCTTCAGAAACTATCTCTATACACACCCCCATCACAACCCCTTGCCTCCTCTCCTAGAGGTAATTACGATCTTAACATTTGTGAGACATTTCTCTGCTTTGCTTTATAGTTTTACTTCCTATGTATGCATCCTTAAATATTATAGATTAGTTTTATCTAGTTTGAACTTGATAAAAATGAAATCATACTCTTGTGTTTTTTGTGTCTATTTTCACTCAAAACTGTGTTTGGGAGACCCATCCTTATTTTGTTTGTGGATATAAAACAGCTGTGTAGTATTGCACTGTGTAGCTATATGACTACTTACTCAACTGTCCGAGTGTCCATGGATGTTTTAATAGGTTTTATTATCAGATACGGTGAGGCCAACAGATCAAGAGACCACTGCCTTTGAAAAAGGAATTTATTCTACCCACAGATCCCAAGAGAGGGCATACATGGCATGCCACGGGGCAGAGGGGTGGGGGTGGTTCCTGGGGAGGCACTGGTGTTAGAGGGAAAGGGGAGAACTGCAGGCAGGGACCTTTATTGTGGTTTCTGTGGAGCAGGAGGAGCAGGAGGGATGGTGGAGCAGGCTTGGGATTGGCTGCTCTGAATAATTTCACGGTCTGGGGCCTGAGGCTGGCTTTGGTTGTCTGATCCTGGCGCTGGGGTGGCAGGGCAGGCAGACAGTGGCCTGGAGTGTGAGAGCCGATAAAGGAAGTGGTGGGGGGATGTGCTCTGGGTCAGCTGGTTCATGTGGCAAAATACACCCCTAGGAGTTGGACTCCACCTGAGCAGGGGGAGGGACAGAGAGGCAGAGGCCATGGCATACGATCAAGTCGTCCAGTACAGGGCATATCTGGCATAAGCAAGCAGGGCAGATGTTAAAGCATCACATTTACAGAAACTAGAAACATGGCTGTGACAATGGACACCTGGGTCTTGAGGTTCTGGCCATTACCAACAGCTTTGCTGTGAACAGTCTTTTATTCTGGTTTGTTGGCATCATTTAGGCCCTGTCTCCTTTCCTCTTGGCTCGTGTTTTCTCCAGACACAGCTGTGGTAACTAGCTGCATGTGGGTGTAGACTGACAGGAGCGCACCTGCCTCAGGGCCTCTGTGCCAGCTGCTGTGTGAGACGTCTGTGGGTCTCCCCTCAGCCATGTGAAAACCTAGGCATGCAGAACAGTGGCAGCACCCACTGGGACAACCTTTGACCACTGCGGGAAGGAGCCAGAGCATAAGTACTTTCTACTCCCAAGTCACAAGTGGACAGTCCTGAAGGTCAGTTCCTCAGAGGGTGTCCGGCAGGACTGAGCTCTGGTTGCTCACGGTGTTAACCAACTCATTGTGCACCCTTAGAATGGCTTTCCTTTCTCCCTGGTCCAATCACTGTAGTCCACCCAACTCCTGTTTTTGGGGACAACATCTAATAAACAGAAACACCCTACCTGTGTGCAAGTCCCTGTGTCAGGCTTTTTTTGGAGGAATCTAATTGAAGGCTCTGGTGCTCACCTGCAAGAGTTTCTCCAGAGTACTTGGTGTAGAATTGCTGGTGTGGGGTATGTTTAACTTTATAGTATGTAACACTGATTTGCAAAATAATTGTACCAGTTTATATTGCTCCATCAGTGTCTTGCCAATGGGGTTCAGACCTGGACAAGTTCACTATGGATTCATTGAGACCAAAAAATGACAATGAAACGTTCTTGGGGTGAAAGGGTTATACCCAACTTCATTCCCACAGTGGCAGGTCAGTTACTAGAATTCCATCCACTCAGAGCGAGTCTGCATGCAATAAGCTGGTCTCTGCCTCTGGGTCTCTCTGCCCCCCGCAGCCGTCTCAGTCTCTGTCCTCGTTGCTGCCACCACTCGTCTCTGCTTTCCTGAAGCCGTGCAGCAGCTCAGAGCCCTGAGCAGAGCTCTTCATAGAGTTGATAACAATGTATTGCCCACATGTGTGTAGTGAGCAAGCCAACCAGGGGCAGGTGAGAATCCTGGTGTAACTCCATGGGGAAAATCCTGGGACAAAGTACCTCTAAAGCCAAAATCAGTCAAAGGAGAAATAAAGTTAAGAAACCGGTTTATTTCTCACAAGAACTCGTGCAGTCTCTCTCTGGACCAGGCTGCAACAGAAGAGCTCCACCCATCCTTTCTGGTCCAGATAAACCTTTGCACGCCCTTGTAATTACCTATTGATATGTAGATAGACTAATTCTCTCCACCCCTTGGAAACACCTATTGATATGCAGATACACTAAAACCAGGGAGAGATTCTGGAAATATTGCAGTTTTACCCACACCTGGCCATAGGAACCTTCACTTTCAACACAGTTTAAGAGAGTTCCTATAGCCCCACATTCTCATCAACACAGATTATTGTGAGGTTTTCTGTTTTTTGTCCCCTCCCGCCAATCTGGTTGATGAGTAATGGTATCTCTGTGGACAAAGTGAAGGTTCCTGTGGCCAGGATTCTCACCTGGCCCTGGTTGGCTTGCTCACTACACACATGTGGACAATATGTTGTTATTGACTATATAAAGAGCGCTGCAGGAGAGCAGAGATGAGACTGGAGGGGTGGCAGCGCCAAGGACAGAGACTGAGACGGCTGCGGGGGTAGAGAGGCCCAGAGACAGAGACCAGCTTGCTGCATGCAGGCTTGCTCTGAGTGAACGGGATTCCAGTGACTGACCTGACACTGTGGAAATAAAGTTGGGTATAACCCTTTCACCCCAAGAACATTACTGTCATTTCTTTGGTCACATTGAATCCATAGTGAACTTGCCTGGGGCTAAAACCCATTGGCAAGACAATCTCACTTTTATTTTAATGACTAATGTGGTTGACCACCTTTTCATACATTTATTGGCCCGTTGGATATCCTCTGTTGTGAAACGCTTGCTAATTTTTTACCCACTTTTATTGGATTGTCTGCTTTTTGTATTGATTTGTAAGAATTAGTTTTATTTTCTGCATTCCAGTCTTTCACTGTTCAGATTGTCTTTGGTTGATTTTGTGTGTCAGCTTGACTGGATTAAGGGATGCCCAGACAGACAGCTGATAAAACATTATTTCTGGGTGTGTCTGTGAGGGTGTTTCTGGAAGAGACTAGCAATTGAATCAGGAGATTGTGGAAGTCTTTAGGACCAGTCCTTAGGGCTTGAATGGAACAAAAAGGTGGAAGAAGAGTGAATTCACTCTGTTTCCTAGCTGGACGTCCGTCTTCTCCTGCCTCAGACACTGGCATTCTTGGTCCTCAGGCCTTTGGACCTGGCTGGGACTTAACTTCGTTGGTTCCCCTGGGTCTCAGGCCTTTGGCTTGATATGCAGTTACATCACTGCTTTCACAGGCCTGTGGTTTGCAGATGGTAGATCGTGGGAATCCTCAGCCCCAATAACCATGGGAGCTAAGCCCTCTTAATAAATCTTTTTCTACATATATTGGTTCTGTTTTTCTGGAGAGCTCTAACACACTTGTCTTTTTACTGTCTTAATGGAATCTTTTAAGAAACAGAAGCTCTTAACTTTAATGGATCCAATTTATCAATCTTTTCATTTATGATTAGTTTTTTTGGGGGGGTCTTGTCTACAATTTTCTAAAAGATATGCATGGAATTATGGAATTAATTTTGTTGTACAGTATATGATGGAGGTCCAATTTCACTTCTTTCCTCATGTGGCTACTCAGTGGTACCTGCTCCACTCAGTGAAAAGTCCACTTTTGCCCACTGCTCTACGGTGTCACTTGGTCCATATAGCACATGTCAGATATGTCACTGTTCATTTCTGCTTTCTAGCATGTTACATCATTTTGCTTGTCCCTTCACTAACACTGTATCATCTTAATTACAGTGGCTTCACCCGAAGTGTTCATATGTGCAGCCCTGCCCTGCCCACTGTGTATGCTACTTCCGGGTCCTTTGCATTTCAACACTTTAAAGAAGAGGCTGTTCGATTTTTTTAATTGGGATTGCATTGAATATAAACAACAAGAGGAATAGACTGTTTAGTTTTTTAAATACAAATATTAAATGTTGCCTTATTCATTTAGATATTCTTCAGTGTCTCTCAACATGTTTACATAATTTTCTCTGTAGAGTTCGTTCATATATTTTGTTAGACTTATTCCTAAGCACTTCAGTTTTTTTGGATATAATTTTAAGTGGCATCTTCTTTTTTTTTTATTAAGGTATCACTGATATACACTCTTATGAAAGTTTCACGTGAAAAACATTGCGGTTATTACATTCACCCATATTATCAAGTCCCCCCATACCCCATTGAACTCACTGTCCATTAGCGTAGTAAGATGCCACAGAATCACTACTTGTCTTCTCTGTGCTACACTGTCTTCCCCATGACCCCCAACACCATATATATCAATCATAATACTACTCAATGCCCTTCCCCTTCCCTCCCCACCCGCCCTTCCCCGCTCCTCCCCTTTGGTAATCACTGGTCCCTTCTTGGAGTCTATGAATCTGCTGCTGTTTTTTTTTTGTCAAGACTTAATTTCTATATTTGCTTCAGACTTTTTCTATTTTTTTATTTTGGTATCATTAATCTACAATTACATGTGCAACATTATGGTTACTAGACTCCCCACATCATCAAGTCCCCACCATATACTCCATTACAGTCACTGTCCATCAGCGTAGTGAGATGCTACATTATGTTTGCTAATCGTAGTACCCCTTTTTCCCCCTTGTCCCTCCCTTCCCACCCATCCTCCCCAGTCCCTTTCCCTTTGGTAACTGTTAGTCCATTCTTGGGTTCTGTGAGTCTGCTGCTGTTTTGTTCCTTCAGTTTTGCTTTGTTGTTATACTCCACAAATGAGGGAAAACATTGGGTACTTGTCTTTCTCTGCCTGGCTTATTTCACTGAGCATAACACCCTCCAGCTCCATCCATGTTGTTGCAAATGGTAGTATTTGTTTATTTCTTATGGCTGAATAGTATTCCATTGTGTATAAGTACCACATCTTCTTTATCCATTCATCTACTGATGGGCACTTAGGTTGCTTCCATATCTTGGCTATTGTAAATAGTGTGGCAATAAACATAGGGGTGCATATGTCTTTTTGAATCTGAGATCTTGTTTCCTTTGGGTAAATTCCTAGGAGTGGAATTCCTGGGTCAAATGTATTTCTGTTTTTACTTTTATGAGGAACATCCATATTGCTTTCCACAATGGTTGAACTAGCTTATATTCCCACCAGCAGTGTAGGAGGGTGCCCCTTTCTCTGCATCTTCACCAGCATTTGTTGTTCCTTGTCTTTTCAATGTTGGCCAACCTAACTGGTGTGAGGTGATATCTCACTGTGGTTTTAATTTGCATTTCCCTGATGATTAGCTATGTGGAGCATCTTTTCATGTGCCTGTTGCCTATCTGAGTTTCTTCTTTGGAGAAGTGTCTGTTCATATCCTCTGCCCATTTTTTAATCGGGTTATTTGCTTTTCAGGTGTTGAGGTGCATGAGTTCTTTATATATTTTGGATGTTAACTCCGTGTCACTAATGTCATTTCCGAATATATTATCCCATACTGTAGGATGCCTTTTTGTTCTACTGATTGTGTCCTTTCCTGTACAGAAACTTTTTAATTTCATGTAGTCCCATTTGTTCATTTTTGCTTTTGTTTTCCTTGCCCGAGGAGATGTGTTCAGGAAAAAGTTGCTCATCTTTATATTGAAGAGATTTTTGCTTATGTTTTCTTCTAAGAGTTTTAGGTTTCATGACTTACCTTCAGGTCTTTGATCTATTTCTTTTGTGTATGGAGTTAGGCAATGATCCAGTTTCATTCTCTTGCATATAGCTGTCCAGTTTTGCCAATACCAGTTGTTGAAGCAGCTGTCATTTCCCCATTGTGTATATCCATGGCTCCTTTATTGTATATTAATTGACCAAATATGCTTAGATTTATATTTGGGCTCTCTATTCTGTTCCATTGATCTATGGGTCTGTTCTTGGGCCAGTACCAAATTGTCTTGATTACTGTGGCTTTGTAATAGAGCTTGAAGTTGGGGAGCATAATCCCCAAGCTTTATTCTTCCTTCTCAGGATTGCTTTGGCTGTTTGGGGTCTTTTGTGGTTCCATATGAATTTAAGAACTATTTGCTGTAGTTTGTTGAAGAATGCTGTTGGTATTTTGATAGGGATTGCACTGAATCTGTAGATTGCTTTAGGCAGGATGGCCATTTTGACATTAATTCTTCCTGTCTATGAGCACAGGATGTATTTCCTTTATTGGTGTCTTCTTTAATTTCTCTCATGAGTGTCTTGTAGTTTTCAGTGTATAGATCTTTCACCTCATTGATTAGGTTTATTCCTAGGTATTTTATTCTTTTTGATGCAATTGTGAATGGAATTGTTTTCCTGATTTCTCTTTCTGCCAGTTCCTCATTAGTGTATAGGAATGCAACAGATTTATGTGTATTAATTTTGTATCCTGCCACATTGCTGAATTCAGCTATTAGTTCTAGTAGTTTTGGAGTGGATTCTTCAGGGTTTGTTATGTACAATATCATGTCATCTGCAAACAGTGACAGTTTCACTTCTTCCTTACCAATATGGATGCCTTTTATTTCTTTGTGTTGTCTGATTGCCATGGCTAGGACTTCCAGTACTATGTTGAATAGAAGTGGAGAGAGTGGGCATCTTTGTCTTGTTCCCCATCTTAGAGGAAAAGCGTTCCGCTTCTTGCTGTTAAGTATGATGTTGGCTGTGGGTTTGTCATATATGGCCTTTATTATGTTCAGGTACTTGCCCTCTATACCCATTTTATTGAGAGTTTTTATCATGAATGGATGTTGAATTTTGTCATATGCTTTTTCGGCATTTATGGAGATGATCATGTGGTTTTTGTCCGTTTTGTTTATGTGGTGGATGATGTTGATGGATTTTTGAATGTTGTACCATCCTAGCCTTCCTGGAATAAATCCTACTTGATCATGATGGATGATCTTTTTGATGTATTTTTAATTCGGTTTGCTGATATTTTGTTGAGTATTTTTGCATCTATGTTCATCAGGGATATTGGCCTGTAATAGTCTTTGCCTGGTTTTGGTATTAGAGTGATGCTGACTTCATAGAATGAGTTTGGAAGTATTCTCTACTCTTTTACTTTTTGGAAAACCTTAAGGAGGATGAGTATTAGGTCTTCACTAAATGTTTGATAAAATTCAGCGGTGAAGCCATCTGTTCCAGGAGTTTTGTTTTTGGGTAGTTTTTTTTATTACCAACTCACTTTTTTTGCTGGTAATTGGTCTGTTGAGATTTTCTGTTTCTTCCTTGGTCAGTTTTGGAAGGTTGTATTTTTCTAGAAAGTTTTCCATTTCTTCTAGGTTATCCAGTTTGTTAGCATATAGATTTTCATAGTATTCTCTAATAATTTCTTGTATTTCTGTGGTGTCCATAGTGATTTTTTCCTTTCTCATTTCTGATTCTGTTTATGTGTGTAGACTGTTTTTTTCTTGATAAGTCTGGCTAAGGGTTTATCCATTTTGTTTATTTTCTCAAAGAACCAGCTCCTTCTTTCATTGATTCTTTCTATTGTTTTATTCTTCTTGATTTTATTTATTTATGCTCTAATCTTTACTATGTCCCTCCTTCTACTGACTTTGGGCTTCATTTGTTCTTTTTCCAGTTTCATTAATTGTGAGTTTAGACTATTTATATGGGATTGTTCTTCTTTCTTGAGGTAAGCCTATATTGCAATATACTTCCCTCTTATCAAGGCCTTCGAGCATCCCTCAGATTTTGCAGTGTTGATTTCTGGTTGTCATTTGTCTCCATATATTGCTTGATCTCTGTTTTTATTTGGTCATTGACCCATTGATTATTTAGGAGCATGTTATTAGGCCTCCATGTGTTTGTGCGCTTTTTTTGTTTTCTTTGCATCATTTATTTCTAGTTTCATACCTTTGTGGTCTGAGAAACTGGCTGGTACAGTTTCAATCTTTCTGAATTTACTGTGGCTCTTTTTGTGTCCTAGTATATGATCTATTCTTGCAAATGTTCTGTGTGCACTTGAGAAGAATATGTATCCTGCTGCTTTTGGGTGGAGTGTTCTGTAGATGTCTGTTAGGTCCATCTGTTCTAGTGTGTTGTTCAGTGCCTCTGTCTCCTTACTCATTTTCTGTCTGGTTGATCAGTCCTTTGGAGTGAGTGGAGTGCTGTAGTCTCCTAAAATGAATGCATTGCATTGTTTCCCCCTTTAATTTTGTTAGTATTTGTTTTACATATTTGGGTGCTCCTATGTTGGGTGCACAGATATTTATAAAGGTTATATCCTCTTGTTGGACTGACCCCTTTATCATTATGCAATGTCCTTCTTTGTCTCTAAGTCTTTTTTGTCTGATACAAGTACTGCAACTCCTGCTTTTTCCTTCCTGTTAGTTGCATGAAATATCTTTTTCCATCCCCTCACTTTTGGTCTGTGAATGTCTTTGTGTTTGAAGGGAGTCTCTTGTAGGCAGCATATAGATGAGTCTTGTTTTTTCATCCATTCAGTGACTCTATGTCTTTTCATTGGTGCATTCAGACCATTTATATTTAGGGTGATTATTGATAGATACGTACTTACTGCCATTGCAGGCTTTAGATTCGTGGTTACTAAAGGTTCAAGGGTAACTTCTTTACTATCTAACAGTCTAACTTAACTCGCTTAGTATGCTATTACAAACAGAGTCTAAAGGTTCTTTTTTTTTTCATCCCTTTTCTTCCTCCTCCATTCTTTATATGTTAGGTATCATATCCTATACTCTTTATCTATCCCTTGACTGACTTTGGGGGTAGTTGATTTAATTTTGCATTTGCTTAGTAGTTAATTGGTCTACTTTCTTTATTGTGGTTTTATTTTCTCTGGTGACAGCTATTTAGTCTTAGAAACACTATCATAGTGTAGGGACAGTTTGTGGGAGGTAAGTTCTCTCAACTTTTGCTTACCTGGAAATTGTTTAATCTCTCCTTTAAATTTAAATGATAATATTGCTGGATAGAGTATTCTTGTTTCAAGGCCCTTCTGCTTCATTGTAATAAATATATCATGCCACTCCCTTCTGGCCTGTATGGTTTCTGTTGAGAAGTCTGATGATAGCCTGATGGGATTTTCTTTGCATGTGATCCTTTTTTTCTCTCTGGCTGCTTTTAATAGTCTATCCTTATCCTTGATCTTTGCAATTTTAGTTATTATATGTCTTGGTGTTGTCTTCCTAGGGTCCCTTGTGTTGGGAGATCTGCACACCTCCATGGCCTGAGAGACTATCTCCTTCCCCAGTTTGGGGAAGTTTTCAGCAATTACCTCCTCTATGATACTTTCTATCTCTTTTTCTCTCTCTTCTTCTTCTGGTATCCCTATAATGTGAATATTGTTCCATTTTGATTGGTCACACAGTTCTCTCTTTAATATTCTTTCATTCCTAGAGATTCTTTTTTCTCTCTGTGCCTCAGCTTCTTTGTATTTCTCTTCTCTAATTTCTATTCCATTTACTGTCTCTTCTACTACATCTAATCTGCTTTTAAATCCCTCCATTGTATGTCTTATTTCAGATACAGAATTTCTTAATGATTGAATCTCCATCTTAAATTCGTTCATGAGTTCCTGAATATTTTTCTGTATCTCCATAAGCATGTTTATGATTTTTATTTTGAACTCTCTTTCAGAAAGATTGGTGAGTTCAGTTTCATTTGGTCCTTTTTCTGGGGTTTGTGAGATTTTGATCTGAACCATGTTCTTTTGACGTTTCAAATTCTGTGTGGTGCCCACTAGTGTGCAGAAACTCCAGTCTCTGGAGCTGCTCAGCCCCTAGAGTGAGGTTGGGGGTCATAGGGGAGTGGAGCTTATGCCTGGAGGGAGGAAAGATCTGTTTCCTGATTCCTGTCTGCCCTGCCTGTCTCCAGTATCAGAGCCAGCAGGCCGAGCACACAAGTGTAAGCCTCTGTGCTTGGCGTCTCTAGCTGTTGTAGGGGGGCCCTCCCTCTGGCTGGCCTGATGCCAGAGCAGTGACTGCCAGTTTGCGAGCCGGTGCCTGCAGGCCAGTAGGAAGGCTCGGCAGGCTGTGTGTCACAGTGGGGGGCCTCGGAGCTGAGTTGCCAGCTAGGGTGGTGGAGCGCCTTGAGCTCCCCAAAGTTCCCGATCTGTCTGGGCAGAGCGTGCCCAGACAACCTTGTCCCCCTATCCCTTCTCCCTTGCAGCAAGCTCCATGTAAACCCCGCCCATTCAGCAGGAAGCCTCTCAGACCGCCTGCCTTTCCCTTGTCCCAGAGTGGCCGGGTGTGGATCCCGTACTCCACAAATGGCCAGAATCTGTCTCTCAAGCACTCTGCCTGTCCCAGCTCCCCATCCTCCAGAGCACCACACAGTGTAGGTTTGTGCTCGCAAAGCAGATCTCCAGGGCTAGGTGTTCAGCAGTCCCAGGCTCCACCCCTCACCCACTCCATTTCTCTTCCTCCCACCAGTGAGCTGGGGTGGGGGAAGGGCTCAGGTCCCGCTGGATCAAGGCTTTCATACGTTACCCTGTTTTGTGAGATCTGCTCTGTTCCTGAGGTCTGTATGCAGTCTGGTTCAGCTTTCTTTCCTGTTGCTGTTTTAGGGTTAGTTGTATTAACTATATTTTCACACTATCTGTGATTTGGGGAGGAGTTCTCTATCTCACCTCTCACGCCGCCATCTTGAATCTCTCATTCATGTTCACTTTCAAACAATAGAAGACCGCCACCTACTGTCCAACATGAGAACTGCTGTGTATGGGTTTGTTGTGATTTCAGATCCACTTGCTTGTGGCTTCCATGAATTTATGGATGAATTTGTTTACTTTGGGGAGGCAGGGTCAGGACAATGTCATCAAAATTGTGCTACCACTTGCTCATTAGCACAAACAAATGGCATAGGGACTGTGATGTAACGGACATTTAAACCTTAAATAACAAGAATTCGTGAGGACTTACAGAGAGTGCTTGGTCTTGGCAAGGTTACTTTTTGCTCATCTAAACAGCTCTCCAAAGACCTTGGGACTGATTAGGAAAAATTCTGAGCTGTCCTAAAATTAAGTGACATAGGGCTGGATTATGGGGGAGACAGAGACAAGGGAAATAAATTAGTCAACAGCCACAGGCTGTAGCTAACCAGAGACCCCACGTTCCTGGATGAAGTCATTTGAACAATCATCTAGAAGGCCTCCAGAACACTGCATCCCTCTTACACATAAACAGTGCCCGACCATCACCAACAACCAATCCATGAGCCTTCTGTATGGACTAACCCACTGTCTATGGACTTGCCTGCTTTGTGTTAACCCACCTTCCTTATCTGTAGCCCATGTGAATTTAAAGAACTTTCTTTCCTTGAGATCCCTTAGAAATGTGCCCTATTTCTTGCATCTGGTGCACAGGTTGTTTCTGTTAACTGGTCTTGCTGCTGGAGAAGCAGAGGCTTCCTGTCCCAGGACTCAGTCCTTATCTGGCTGTATCTGTAAAGGTTCAGGGTTCAGTCAACCCTTTTGTTTCAGAAATCTCTCCTGCTCTAGAGTTTCTGATTCATCAGGGCCTCAGCTCCTGCTGTGGTAAGGCGACTCCTTGCAGGCGGTGGTGAAATGCGCAGTGGCCCCAGGAAGGAGATCATCGTGCCTGCCGACACCAGCACCTTCCTTCTACCGACACTGTGCAGCAACAAGGACTTCTGATGTGTGCTGGCCGCTGGATGTCAGCTCTTGTTGGCTAAGCCAGCCTATTCTGAACCACCTTGTAGAAAGGTACCCCTGAACTGGATTTGGACTTGCTCTCTTTCATCTCCCCTTTGCCTGGAACAATTGTGTAATTAATCTACCATTAGTTCAGAGCATGTTATTTCTTTATTGACTCACTAGGAGACATCCTGTATGCTATGGGCTTGAGAAATATTACTGTAAATTATAATTCCCACAGTGCACCTGTGTTAAATGAATTATCAACAAAGACAATCTCATTCTCTGAGCACAATTTGCCACAAACAAAACATGAACTGTGTCTGTTCAGTAAAGTGTCCAGTCCAGTGTAAAAATCAAAATGTCAACTCTTTTAAAGATCAAAGTTGCTCCTCTCTCCTGCCTGAGAACCGTGTTGGGCTCTGAGGCCTGTGCTGAGAAAGGGGTATGTGGTTGGCTTCTCCGAACTTTGCACAGCTCCTGCCTCAGCTCACTGGGAGGTGGATGGGAGGGAGAAACAAGGGGTGTGTGGCGGGTGCAGTTCCACTCCCACACTCTTGCCCAGTGGCCCTGGCAGCACTTCAGACCCAGCTCCCTTTCTCATGGAAGCCTTCTGTGTGCTTCTTAGCCATTCTCCCACCAGGATCCTCCCATACAATCCCCATTATGCATAATTCTATCTTTAAAAATACACTTTCGTACATGGATAGAGAAGCAAATCAAATCACAACCCTTGTGACACGTTTTCACAAGGCGCGCACACTGTACGGCCAACCCCCAGACCGAGAGTCGGAACAGGATGGGGAGCGTACAGACCCTTCCTTTCCTCTTTGTTGCTACCCACCCTTGTCCCCATTTTAACTGCTAACCCCACAGATAAGCAACTGAAATAGTTTTCTCGGATAAACCTGGTTGGCTTTTCAAGGACAGAAAGTCCTCTGCTAGCTCTCAGCTAATCAGTTTACCCCAAGATATGCAAACAAAATTCACTGTTTCCAGGCTGATAAATCTTCTTGTTTCCTTTGTTCCCTGATTCAGTCCACCACTTGTCCACTTACATGTGAACAAACAAATAATAGGCCATGTCACTGAGCAGTGAGCAAAGGAATATCTCTGAGTTATTTTTTTTTGACAAATAACTACTCCTAGATAGCTTGAGAAATGAGGTAACATAGTAAAGGCAGTGGTAAAGGGCTCTAAAATATAATTACTTTTTTAACCATAAAGATGAGTTAATCTTAATGAATCTAGTCACATATGGTTCTTTCATTTCTTTAAAATTTCCAAGCACTTAGGGAAATGTTATTTATTTCTTAGGTAATATGAGATCAATAAAACATTCTCTATTATTTCCACTTCTAAGAGAAATCATGTTAAGCATGAATTGTTAAATTCCTTTTAAATATTTTAATCAGCGACATAAAAATGGATCAGCTTTAACCATGATCCATCCTTAGTTTCAACATTTTTTAGGATTTTGCAACAAAGAGAGGAATAAAAATGATTCAAAGCAGAACATCTCATTTGTTGCAGACACTGCTGGGTTCAAGATGCTACCACACTTTTAGAAGGTTGGGATGGTTTAATGGACCAATGAGTAAGTCAAACAGTGGTATCAAGTTGTGTTTTTTTTCTGTTCCTCACTGCTTGAGGGGATCTTTAACAAATTCTATATCTATTGAGACAATACCAAGGGGAAGAAAAATATTACCACTGACTTTATTTATTGGTACACAAGCTTATACCAGTTTGTAATCATCCAACTGTATCTTTCTCTGGAGATTATCTATTGCTTTAATCCCAAAAAGATTTTCTCAGATTTCTAAGTCTCCAAATAGAAACACTTGGAAAGTCCCAAAGAAAAACGAGACAAAAACTATTCTCCAAGTCAGTTTATACAATTCATCAAAATCACCTCCTTGAAATACATAGAAACATAACATAGACAATACTATATCTACTAGGTACATAAAATCTTAACCAGTACAAAAACTTTAGCATTTAATATATCTTTAAGCAGGAGAATCTGTGTTTTCCTATGTCCTAGTCAAATAAATAATCTTACATTTTAGCATTGCTTTCCCCAAAATGAATATTTTCAGAGCTTTGGGGTACATCTGATATGTGAATCACAAATTTCTGTCCGTCACCTAGGGTGACGAGGGTTTCTTGTTCCATAGGAAGGATGAGTTTGACGGTGCTTTCTGTGGCCTCGTCTTCCAACAATACCTGGATGAGCTGTAAGGGGGAAATGTTTTAAAAAGAAAAGAGAAAGAGAAAGTTATACTATTCCCTCTTGCAGGACCCACCATGTAAATTCTTTCACCATGGCCTTGCCCCTGGCCCTTGCCCTTGGCCTTGGACCTAAACGGGTAGCTTGTGCATTTAATCCTACTACATGAGATCCTAATTCTCAGGGGAATGCTTAAGATTTGGTAAGGACTTCATGGATGGGATCTCAACCTCAGCATCGTGCAAGAGAGGAGGGGCCATGTTGGGGAGAGGAGCAGGTGGGCTCTCTTTAAGAAAAGGAATGGGGGATCTGCAGTTGTTTGTGACTGAGATCAAACCAACATCCCCCCCTTAAAGACCTGGGAGAGCGAGCATCAGCTGTGAAGATCAGGAGGGGGCCTGTGAGGTGTCTGAGGGCCTCTGTGTGGCTGTGATGCTCATCCCTTCAGCTGCCTTCAAGACGGACACCCGTTGTGCAGTCTTGGCAGTTCTGAGCTGACATTCCCACAGGGACCCTCCCTCCCATCCTCCTCCAAATGTACCTGTCTGTAAGTAGATAAGGGGAAAAACTTGTGAAAAGTCATTGATCCGTAACAGATTTGAGGGATCTGCAGTTTCTGGTGTTAGCTTAAACGCCAGCTCGCGAAGAGGTCGTCTAACTTGCCTGAGCGAGTCCTTCCTATCAGAGAAAGGCTACTATGCCATCCCTCCCTTAGCTCCGAGGGTGCTCGGAGGATCAGCAAATCCTCAGGCAGGATTTCTTTCAAACGGAAAGACATGTATTTTCTGGGTTTGATTTAATCAATCACCACCCCCACCCCCAAAAGCTAGTCCATTTTGACAAAGATGTGCACAAGATAACTTCAGGCGCAAGGTTAATGAAAATATGCTTCTCACCCTTTCTTTCTAAATTTGACATTTACCATCACCATCCAATGAAGAGATGATTTTCCTCTCTCGAAAATAGTTGCCTGTACCACCCTCTCTGTAGCTGAAGAGTCACTTATTTAGAAATACATTTTGCCATGCTTTAATCCTTGAGTCTATGACCTGAAGTGAAAACTGTGTAGTATGTTTTTAAAAAGAATATTCCTTATTTAGTATCAGCATAATTTTTTACTTTATTCTTAAACACGCCTTGGCATCTTACTATTTTGAAGGTTGTTGGAGTGTAGAAGAACGACATGGGTATGGCAATCGGGAATGCAGACCTCAGTTGGCCCCACAGGTGCCGGGCAGCGCTCAGTTGTTCAAGGGGTGAGGCTGCCACAGATGCCCAGCTGAGTGGGATGTTCACTTGTGGCAGGTGAGTGCAGGTGGGACACGGGGCATGTGTTTTTTTGTTGATGTTGAGTGCAAGCACTGAATAATGAGTGCCATGAAAATTAGATGAGCGGAACTTCTTGGGGTTGGATTGTGTAAGTCATTAGAGCTGATTTAGCTGGCAGGCACCAACAGAGGCAGGTTTAATTAATCTCTGATGCCTAGTGCCTCAGATTATCTGACGTTCATCTGCTTGTATTGCTTTATTGTATAGTTCAGTGAAGTATTTAATATCTCTTCTGTTGTTTCCACCAATTAAATATGGATCAAACCCCACTGCAGTGAACTTCAGAGCTGTGAGGGGATTGGGTAGAGAGTGTGATAGAAGGTGCTCAGACTAGGAGGTTTTACTGAGGAAATAATGGGCACTTATGGTTATGGGCATTAACTAGGTCCTAAGAATTTTTACAATGATCACCTTATTTAAACCTCATCCCATTCCTATGGCATTAGGTGTTGTTATTATTATTAGATATTATTCTTCCCATTTTGTAGATAAGGAAACTGAGGAACAGGTAAATTAAGCAACTTGCCAAAGGTTCTCAGCAAAGAAGTGGAAGACGGGGAATTGGAGCCCAGGAAGTTATCAGAACTGCCCACATCCTATATCATCAGACTTGAAGATGCTTTCATTTATTTCCAATTCCCTGCTTTTGGAGTGAAAACACTTTTTAGTACCCTCTGCGGGGGAGAGAGGGTGCTAGGGAAGGACAGTTTTGGAAGTGCATCTGTGGAGTCTGAATCCCTGTTCTGCCAGTTATTCTCGAGGCGACCTTGGGAACATTGCTTGACCCCTCGGGAGCCTCAGTCATGCTCTCTCTGAAGTGGGGGCAATGGTGACCCATCTCACCGGTGGCTGGAATGATGTATTTACATGCCCAGCACAGGGAGGTCATTAGTGTCTGCTTTCCACTTGTTTCCAGTTGTGGTTGAAGAGGAAAAGTTGACTGCCAGTTACCATCCATGGTGACCAAGGGGCATGTCCAATGGCCTACTGTCCTAGCTCTCACCCAGCCAGGAGTGGAGAGCTTATGGGGACTTATGATGTTCTAAGAAGCTTGCACACTTGGAGCTGAGCATCCAGCCAAGTGCTTATCCTGTGAGGGCCCCATAGTGTACTTAGGGAAGCTTCCCACGGGCCTGGCCTTGCAGGGCTCTGCTACCAGGAGGGGTCCACTCCCCAGAGGTCAGGGAGCAGCACAGACATTGCCTTGGGCACAGCCTGGCCAACCGGCCCCTTCTGCAGATGCAGCTGGGCCTTCTCTCTGCCAGCAACCCTGGTGCACCAGCCCTGCCTGTTCCCCACTGTTCCTCTTCTAAGGAGGCCCGGCTCCCCAAGCCCCACCACTGGGGTCCTGACTGGGGGCCAGCATTTCCCTATTTCACAGCTCCTCAGTCACATCTGCTTCATATTCACATTCACAGAGGAAGTGAGTTTCTTACTTATAGATCCAGGTCTGAATCTACTGCACCAAGAGCCTAGAGGCAGCTGGACATAGGAATTTACTACTGCGAGGCAAGAAAACAAAGATCAAATACTGACAGAATTTGTGAGCCTGGGAGATACATGTCCTCTGTTTCTGCTCATCTTAATTTTGTCTAGCACGGTGTCTCCTCTGAGTAATGCTCAGTTATAGTTTGTATGGGTTGTCTACACTCTGGAGAACTCGGAATGAGGGTTTGTTCCAGAAAGAAAGGTTCCTGGAAGGTTCTGGTTATTCTGAGGACTGTAGGGCATGAACACTTTCAGGCTCTGACTCATTCCCATGGGGGTGACCACTAACCCAGGCAGTGGACCACATACCTGCCGTCATTGTCTCCTACCAAGCATAACCCCTCATGTAAAAAGGGGGGCTGGCAGGTGCAAAGGAAATATTATGTGACGTTGCTAAACTTCCAAACATGTATATACAAGTTTTAGAATTAGTTCTAAGACAATATTTGTAAAGATTTTTTTGTAAACTAGCAGCCCACTCTACACTCCCTGGCCTCAGCCCCTGCCCCCTGTTTCAGTGGAGGAATTTCAGTTGCCTCCTGCATCAGTCTGGCAGTTTTTCCTGGTGTTCAGGCCCCAACTCCAACCTCTCCAATCTGGGGGCATGCACCACCATCCTCTGACCTGGTGTTGCAGGAGAAGAATGGACTTGGGATCATGCCAGCCAGGGCTCCAATCTCTATTGCAGTACTTGCTGTGTGACTTTGTGCAAGTCACTTACCTTCTCTGGGCCTCAGTTTCCTCATCTATACATGAAAACAATGAGAGATATTATGCAGGATTGTATGGCTTCAAGGTAATGTATATGGAGGGTGTGTAGTAGCTGCTAGATAGCTAGCAATTCTTATTTTTTAAATCTTTCAAGATATACCCCATTTCCATCTTTTCAAAGTCCTTTCTATTCAGACTATTCAGTGTGTGCTAAGACATTTTCCATGCATACCACTCAGTTTATCAGCTTATGGTTATCTTTTGCTCAGTTAGTCTAACCATGCCAATAAGCTCTGGAAAAGCATGACCCAGGCCATCCAAATACTGCACACCTGTAACCATGCCAGGCACATACCAATGCCTGATGCACCTGAGCTGACCAGCGCTCAATGGATGAACTGTTAGCATCATCTCGGGCAAAAGCACCTAAAGCAAAGATGACTTGGGTCCTGCAGAGTCATTTGGACAAGATCTTCTTTACGGGTTTCCTAGCCACTTGGTCATTCTTATTTCCTGTGAAAAAAAACTGTGCAGAAGTTGGGGCCCTGGGGTCTGTACCTTATTGCCCGTGGCAGTGTCCACCAGGAAGCCCAGGACCCTGAGGACCACACTGCCCACGCCCACGGGGCTTTGGTCCTGGCCTGTGGGTTTCAGTGTCCCCTGGTGCGGATCCACACCTGGGCTTTCATGCCCCTGAGCTGGTAAAGCATCTGGAGGGTGGGAAAGTGTCTGGTCTGGCTGGACAAGAGACTGGTCATCTGGTAACATCTCCTTGTGACTTTCTGTGTCATCTTCCTCCTCCTCCTCTATGCATGACTGAAGTATGTGAATCACGTATTCCAAAAGCAGCAAATGAAACAGATGCCAGGAGCCTAGATTTATGTAACAACCAAAAATGAATAATTAGATAGACAGATGGAGAAATAAACAGATCACTGTGAACTAACAATGTTTCTAGGGCTGTTAACTCCTGTGTACAAGAGCCTCACTCCCTATAGCTGACCCAGAGGGGTTCTGGGCAGGGCCCATCACCTGTGCAGTATTCCATGCCCAGAGGACCCCAGCAAGGTGGCTTTTGGACAGAAAGTGCAGAGAGCTAAATAATCTGAGCCATGAAAGAGAACTTAAAACCTTTATAGTGTGAGATGGGAGAGAAACAAATCCTGCAGAGAAATGGGTGCTGTTCCCAGAGCTGGACAATGTGTCCCTTGGCCTCCCATGGTTGACACAGAATAGTAAGGGTTGGGGTGGGAGGAGATGTGGAAGCAGAGTGCAGAAGGGACCCGACTGCTGATGGGAATGCAGCACCGTTCCCCTGCTGCAGCGTGTGTGGCTGCATTTCCTGGCGAGGGATGTGGGCAAGGGAAGTGGCTGGTGCTCGGCACCAAGAGGCATTCTCTCACGTGGGCCCCAAGGGCTGTCACCAGAGAGACTGTGTAGGGAGACAGGAGGGCATGTGACAGCTGAACAGTCCATGTCCTTGATCCTCCAGAAAAGAAAAGGACAGTTAATGTTCTGCCAAGAAGCAGAGGGAGAGATCTGCCCTATTATAATTGCTAAAAAATAATTTTTTAATGAAGATAAAACCACAGTTCTTATACAGATATATAATGGACATATGTCAAAGATTCCATGTAACTCATTAATCAATGAGGGAACTAGTAAGATGTTGCCCATGGTTCAAAGGAGAATCGAAGGACTAAACATATAGACAGTAAAGAATGCTGACAATACGAGTACATGCAGAATGGATCTGTCTCAGGGCAGTAATCCATTGCATCCACCTGACACAGCCAGTTTGCATTTCTGTGGAGAATCATTTGTATTAAAATCAGTTTGATTTAATTTATAGAGATATAAAATAATTCAAAGACAGTGAAAAGTGGACATAACTGATAAAGGTATATTTTGCCTATTTCAAAGATGTTTGTGGGGTTCAAGTAATCTTTTTGTCAATTTCAAAGCCTTACACAATGTTCATTATTCCTTGACAATCTGCAGTGAGAGATACTGGCTCTGTGGGATGGTCTGACCTGGTCTGGCATAAGCCAGACCACCAACTCCTGGCTTATTTAATCTTATGAAACCATGGTTTCATGTGAAGAGGAAAAACTACTGGTGTTAATACTTTGACTTCAGATAGATGTCCAAAGAGGGTGGATGGGGAAAAGCAGCAATTACAGGGCCTGATTTCTTCCCATGGTTGCTCATGAATACTGCTCTATCACTTTGCTGTGGAAAAGCATTAGTATAAAACAGAGTCATTTTGGACTTTATTAAAGGGGAAAGCCTCACTGCAAATGGGTGTCACCTATATGGCAGCTTATAGCAGCAACCCTTAAAAGAGCTCCAAAGTGTTTGCAAAACGGATCTATAACGGGGTTTGTCTTCTAGGCCTTGTTCTGCCCACCTGCTGCGAGGGTACCTGGCAGCTCTCTGGAGCCGGGATTCCTCACTCTGATTAGTGTGGCAGCTCATAGAGAAGAGAAATGTCTGTCTGTCCATGGCCATGTGCTCAGCGTCCAGAAAAGGTTCCTGGGACTTTGTAGGGACACAATGAAGATCTGTCGAAATGAATGATCCTTTCTATGGGGCTGAAGGGCTCCCTGGTGAATTTCCCCTCCTGCAACTCTTCTGTACTGCGCCTACCCTACAGATATGTCAGATGGGACCTTCCCTGACAGAGAAAGACCATCTGTTTGACCAGAAAGTTTGCAAAATGGATATTGCTTCACTCTTTCCACCATCTGCATACAATGGTTATATCTGGAAGTTAAATATGGGTGCCCCAAAGAACCCATTTTTTTTCTCCATCTGCTCCGTTGGTGCTTTTCTCAAAATATCCCAAAGCATACAATTTGAAGACAACAGTGTGTCCAGCAGTGACGGACTTGGCCAGAGAGGCGCGGTCCAACTGTTTGATGGGCTCTCTGTTGCCATTAAAAAAAAGATTAGCAAGGTTTGAATGGTTTTGTGTGTCTGCGTTGTATTTTATGTAAGAAGGTTAAAAGTAGGTGGCTGGATTCTACATAGCAATGTGGAATATCCTTACGCTATAAAAACATTTTTAAAAGGCAGACTGCGAAATGGCTGGTGTTCTCTGACTCACCGAAACTGTCTCTGTGGCACAGGGTCATAGCTCTGCTCACGGCGGTGAGAAGGAAATTCCATCTCAGCTGGAAGCTGGCAGCCAGTTTGATAAACTCCTCTTTGCTTCTGCTTGGCTATTATATTTTTGTGAGAAAAAATGCTGGGGTTTATGATGAAATCAAGAAGAGCATGTTTTCAATGCATACATTTATCATGCATAGACATTTTCAAGTGGCGTAATAAAAAGGAAAAAAAAGGTGAGGACAGAGGCAGGGGCACCCCGGCCTATTCCTGGGCTTGCTCCATTGCCTGTGGACTTGGTGAGACTGGCAGAACCCTTTGAAGGTGGTGGAAGGAGGTAGGAAATTGGTTTACATTTTTTAAAAAATCCCACACAATTTTTAAAAAGAGGTCACTTGGGAAGCATGACATAAACATGGACAGCCTCACTGGAATCTGTGTGGCAGATGCCGTGGAGGGGTGGCAGGCCGTTTGACATCTGTTGAGTCCGATGTTGTGAAAAAGTGGCCCAGAATCCCGTAGTAACGTGGAAAAAATTGGTGGTGATTTTGGAAAGCACAGAACTGACCGCGGTGCCGTGTCAATCATCTGAGGACTGAAAGGTCCCACTTGTGTGTCCAGTGGAGCCAAGGTCATTCACCTGACAGCCTGAGCGGCACTAAACTGGGTACCACGAGATGCCTCTACAAGCAGACTAAAAAACTCCCCATCTAGACTGAGCCTTGGGCCACACTTCAAATGAATTACAGACCAATGGAGTCATCCACATTTCACATGCTCGTGCTGGAATAAATGCCCCTGAAGCCTCTCCTGAGTCTTATCACATGTGTGTGGACCACCCACTGACTCAACCACAAGTCTCTGAAGAAGAAATGTTGAGACTAGCTGGAAAGGAGGAATGCCCTTCCTCATCTTTGCTTCTCTGCCCTTGTGCTCCACCGACAGCCCTGACATACGGGAGGGCTGCCCTGCACTGTGGGTGGCAAAGTGTCCTTCCCAGGGCTTCTGGCCTCCTGGGCTGGTGTTTCTGACCCTGAAATGGGGCTCTTGGCAGAAACCCTGGCATTCAACAAACACAAGAGTATTTTCTAACAGCCTGGAGAGAAGTAGCTTAGTCCATCAGAAGTAGCTCCCTGCACGATTAGATGGGGACCGCAAACATCACTGGGCCTGCCCCCTGCTCACCACCAGGGTGTTTCAGGTTCTACACTGAGAAATTACTCTTAGGCTCGAACTGCACGAGAACCAGGCGAAAGAAGCTCATACACAGGTAAATGTTTCCTCTGTGAGCACGCTGCCAGATGCTAACCACCGAAGCCATTAGTCATCCCCGACAAGCCCAAGGGTTTGCATTTTAATAGTCTGAGTATTTTATTGACAATAGTCTGTTTTTTATCAGCCAAGTTGTTTTACAGAAACAAGCCCTTCAAAGGCACGCAGTCAGAAAAACACCGTTTTTCTAACATGCCTCGTTTGTGAAGGCTGCAGATCCGCTGATGGAGATGAGGGCACACAGCGGGCTGCCCGGTCCCAAATGTAGGGCGAGCCCAGTGGGTATTCATAGCCTCAGTGGGCTCATCCTGGTTAAGTTCGAGGCTGAGTGAGCATGCAAGCCAAACAACTGAGGTTGGACAGCTTCTATCAGCGACCACCTGGCAAATGAATACATCTCTGCACCAATGCGATTCTAGACACGTTACCACTGTTACCACGAGGGTTTGCAGAAGACCAACGAAGAAGAATAAAAACCACACAGATCTGGAACGATTATTTTCCAGAAACAAAGAAGAGAAATAGACACTTGCCAAGATTGGAGGGAGCTTTGTGGCCCCTGACCCCCTACGGTCTTGTGGACTCAGTCACCATTTCTGCCCTTTCTCCTCACTGGGAAGACAGGGAAGGTCAGGGCCAGGTGGGGTGGGAACGCAGAGGAAAGAAAGACGGCTGCGGCTTGCGGAGAGGCTCAAAGCCCTACAGCGGGTTCTAGGCCCTCCAAGTCCTCGTCTCTACTCTGGAGATGTCTGCTTCTCTCTCGTGAGCATTGTCTCCCTTTCTCAGCTTATTTTCATCCTATCCAACCTTCATATCCCAGTTTAAACCCTGTCTCCCCCATGGAGGCCTTTCCTAACTGCCTCGGCCTTCAGAGGATGATGTCTCAAGGGGCAGGAGGCCCCCGGCTGCCTTGTTTGGGTCTAAGTTTTAAGGTATAGCCCCCAGCTCCCCAGCCACCGGCGCAGATACCCGCCGTGGGCCCCCTGGGGCAAGGGTGCTGTGGCTTTCTCTGATGGCATTCCCAGCTCGATGGGACGGCTGGTGCAGACGGAGGGATAGTCCAGCCAAGGACCCTACTGAAGTAACTCCCAAGTGGCATGTCGACCAGAAGGACCAAGCTACTCCAAACCAATTCATCTTTGATTTTGTGAAATCAAGCCTGACACTTGACTGGGACACTCCTGAAAAATACCTACACAGGCACTCGTCTCCCCTAACCGACAAAACTCCTCCTCCTCTTCCTACACCCTCTCACTTAGTGCAAACACATACTCACCCATGCACGTGCTCACCCACCCTCACTCCCCTGAGCACACCCATGCTTGCCCTTGCATACACACGCCCACCCGCACACACGCATCTGCATGGTGTGCTAGCCTCTGGGTCCTGCTTTGCTACAGGAGTGAAACACACTTCCCTATCCTTGACCACCCTCCCCAGCCTTGATACATTTCTGGCCAGAGAAAACTCTTTATCATTCCACCAGGTCATGGGCAGTTGGTGCCATAAGGTAGCTGGAATGACCGACACCTACTTCTCTCTAACAAAAACAATCGCGGTGTTGTACCTGGAAGACGTATGCTTGGAGATTGGAAGACAGACAATTCAGGAATACACTGAGGTCTGTTGATGTTCCCAGCAAAGCAATTAAACTGCTTAAACCTATAAAGAAACAAAACAAACAAAAATGCCGTGAACAATGTAGAATTTTTCTGTAGGTATTTGTGTATTAGGACACCTAAGGGCCAACATCTGAACAATAGTTCAAAGGAATTCCCTGGGGCCTCACAATCATTTTGAATATAAAGGATGCATTCTGAGGCTGGATATGTCACCTCTGTGGTCATCTAGTTTAGAGTTACGTGCTCTTGCCTCTTAGGAGTACCTCTGCCACTTGTTGAAATGGAGAGAAATATTTTGAAATAACAACAACACCTTATAATTATCCAGAACCTAGCTTCAGATGAGCTCATTGCATGGTACAGACATGACCTCATCTATCTTTGCCATTTTCACAAAAGGGGTAGTTTGTTAATTTCCTTTAACTGATGGTGGACATCAAAGCCACTGAGGGATGTGCCTTGCCTGGGGTTACAGACTCAGTACAGACCTGAAGCGTGGAGCCGGAATACGTGTGATGTGGGCACTTGGGTCTCCACCTCTGTGAAGCTGGCCTGTACTAAGCAGAGTTTGGAAAACACCGTAGGTTGTCGTGGCCCGGGCTGGGGCTTGGCCAGGGTTCATCGGGAAGATTTTCCAGGCACACCTAATGTTTGCCCACCAGGGGTCTGCAGTGGCCCCTGGCATGCCGTCACCCTCCTGCTGCCCTCTTGGAAAGACACCCAAGGTGCCAGCAGGAGCACAGGAGCCCTGGGCGGCCAGCGAGCAGTGCGGCAGGCACCCGGGGAAGAGGCCTCATGCTCTCCTGGGGCTCGCTGGGCTCAGGCTGGGGGCAAGAGCAGGGTTTGGGTGACCGCCTGGGATTTCCTGGGGAGCTAGTGGCCTTTTGGGCTCCTAATCAGCACCGCTTGTCCGTAGCCGCACAATTTGCTGGGTTTAGCTGTTCCCCTTCAGTTGCTGGTTTGGTTAGAAGGGGTGTGTCCCACAGGAGGACCTGGGTTTGGGGACAGCTGGGCAATAGGGGAAGGGGAGATAATCAAAGGACAGGCTGGCAGGGGCAGAGGCTACTCACCAGCAAGCATGGCCCTATTTCAGTATTTTAATAACTGGTACAATCCTACCAAAGTCAGCCCTACTTTAAAAAGAGAACCAGACAATTCGTGGTGCTTTTATACATTGCTGAATCCACATATCCATCTAATCATGACACACTGCAGGGTTACCATGTGCCGGCATGATGTCGGGTGACCAAGATGGATAAGCCACAGTGGGCCACTGAAAGTGCTCACACGCACCGGGAGGCAGCTTTATGCAGAGCTGAGCGTATAGGGTCAGGCCCACGGAGGAGGAAGCTGCCAGGCCTTCCTGGGGCACCCTGGTGGAGTGTCTGGAAAAGGCACAAACTGGAGCTCGGCCCCCATGTTCCCCTGCCAGCGACTCTCATACAAAGGCCCAGAGATTGGCCCATAGTCTGGGGGATGGGGTCGTGAACCTTTAGCAGCTCCCCTCCTGCAACAGCTCCCAGATTCTCCTCTAAGTGGGGCAAACTCCTGTTACTAATCTGACTTCCTAGGCAGCCAAGCTAACAATGCTGTCAGACCTCTTGTGAGCTCTTTGTGGAAGGGAATTTTTAGTCTTGGCAAATAATTACAATAATCAGGTAGTAAAGGGCAAGAATATCCACATGCTTACTACCATTTGTTTGTAACGTAGTGAAACACAATAAAAGCACCATGGTTAAATTTCATGTTGTGAAAAATAATACTCGAGAATGCTAACAGCAGTGACGGCAGAAGCTGGCGAGGCGGAGGGCTAAATCACTCCGCATCAGACAGGCGCTATTAATCAGTACAGGCACAAGAGCAATGCACAAGTTCTCTTTTTCTAAACGGGACACTCCAGACTGGTTTGCAGGAAGAAGTATTCTCAAGCAGCAACCATTCATCTCTTCATTCATTCACTCAACAAACACCCATGAGCCCTGCAGTCTGGTGGACACCTGGGTAGGTCGGGAAGAGCGTTCTGGGGGCCCTTCCTCACCCCCGGCAGGAAGGCAGGTGTGAGCAGACAAAATGTAATATCAGAGTAAATTGTGTTCTACCTCTATTAAGAAATTCATAAATTAATGGTGGCCATGCCGACCCCAAATATAGAACAAACGCCCCGATAAAGCAGGCTGCAGAAGGAAGATTACATTGCTTCTCTGTGTCTGTCTCCAGGTCATCCGCACCCCTCGGGTCCCTTGCCACGGCTTTCTCAGAACCATCCGAAGTGCCTTGACTGATGATGGCACATAGATTCGACTTCAAAATGTGGACGTGGCTGTCATTTTTCAACACCACCCTCACAGTCTACAGATAATGGGGAAGCATTTCACTTAATAGAGTCTGTCCTTTTACTTTCACCCAATCCCCCCTGCCCATTTCACCAGGACTTCTCCGTTGCTGAGAAGGAAGAAAAGTGGGTTTGGCAATTACCCACGGAAGCCCAAATAATAATTAAAATGTTGGAATCCCACATATTCTAGAACCACCATTTTGAAAATCGGCATTTAGGCAGGTGTGCTCTAGGCTCCCCGCCCATACCGGCTCTTCCCCACCCGTTCTTCATCCTCGGCCCCCCACCCAACGAGCCTAAGTTACTCTGGAGAGGGAACAGTGGGTGACTGAGGGTCTGCAAGGAGAATGTGGTTCTGAAGAAGCAATCATGTTGACTGATTCTGGAAGGTGTCACCCCTCGGGCTGTTAAGTGACTCTCCCAGTGACAGTAAGTGTACAGGCGGGATTCAGAGTGGGCTCCAGGTGGGCTGGGATGCAGGCCTACTGCCGGGCCATCACCTACCAGGAAAGTAAACAGGAGAACGGGCTGGGATGTGAACACAGAGGGTGGGAAACAGACCCGGGGGCTCAGGATCTCGCGAGAGTTTTGTGTGGGAAGCATGGAGATGCTTAAGCGGACAGGCCGGCTGAGCTGCCCCTGAGCTGGGACTGATTGGGAACCGAGCCACAGTCCCAAGCTCTGTCCTGATCTGGTGCCCACAGCATTTCAGGGCAGATTCCTGAGTGGCTGCTGGCTGTCATTACTGTATACAATATATTTTTAAGACCTTCTCTACCGTCCTCTACCATGGAAGCGATGGAGTCAGGAGAGAAAGGGGCGGAGATGAGGAACCTGGAAATCTGGACCCACCAAGTCCTCAGGGCCACCCACAGGACTCTGTCTGTCTGTCCTGGGCTCCGCTACAACGTCCTTTCACCCCGACACTGGCTGGCCCTGGCTGGCACCCTGAGGTCCTGAATGTTGGCCTGCTCATGCTGCGTTCTCTCCGCACGGACAGAGTGGGCTGACCACAGCCTTTCTCAGGAGGGGAGAAGGGGTGACTTCCAAGTGAGAGTCTTGTGCGCACCAGGCCCCCCCAGCCAGAGGCCCGTGTGCCCTCCGCCTGCCGGGTGGCTGGAAACGGCCCCCCTGCACATGGAGCTGCCACCTGCTCGAGGGCATACTTCCAGCTTTCCAGCAAACTGCTCGGTTCCCTCTTATCCGGTTGGCCGAAACCTACCTTTGCCATGTTGCAAAGGTATGTCTTCCTTCTTAGTCTTTTGTCAAACACAGTAACTTCTGTCAAGAACAATACACATACATGGCCATTATTGGTACTGTAGTTTCAAGTTCTGGGTACAGCCATGGGGAAGGGGCGGCAGGTCCAGGAGGCCAGAACACACTGCCTAAACCCCCTTCCCCACACTGAGGCTTCTGCGTGTCCTGGGCCTCCCACCTCCCGCTAGGAGGTTCTGGCAGGGGCAGCCTGGGGAAATAGCCTCTGTGCCAGAAAAATTATGAAGATTCAGCATCTGGCTTGCCTGAGCAAAGGAATGCTGCCCAGGAACCCGGAGTTACCCCAACATTCTCCTCTCTCCGGTGCTCTCCTCAGAAAGTGACCCAAGGATAGGACAGGACGAAGGGAGAAACCAGAGAGAGGGGGTGGTGCCCTCCACTTGAATGAATCCACTGATTCACAGGCCAGATGTTTATGAGGGACACTCCTGCAGCATATTTCCGAAAATGTTTTGGATTCTTGGATCAAGGAGGGCAAACCCTACCCTCAGGGCTCACCCTGTGAGGATGGGTCACCCGATATGCAAACAACTACCCAACAGCAGGGCCTGAGGTCCTGGCAAAGTGAGAGTGCAGGTGGGAGTGGGGGAGGGCAGGGAGGGCGCAGGGGAGGGGGAGGCCTTTGGGGGAGGGCGGGGAGGGTGCAGGGGAGGGGGAGGCCTTTGGGGGACGGCGGGGAGGAGGCCTTTGGGGGAGGGCGGGGAGGGAGGCCTTTGGGGGACGGCGGGGAGGGCGCAGGGGAGGGGGAGGCCTTGGGGGAGGGCGGGGAGGGCGCAGGGGAGGGGGAGGCCTTTGGGGGACGGCGGGGAGGGGAGGCCTTTGGGGGGAGGGTGGGGAGGGCGCAGGGGAGGGGGAGGTCTTTGGGGGGGGCGAGGAGGGCGCAGGGGAGGGGGAGGCCTTTGGGGAGAAGGGTGGTCAGTGACTGGTGCCACTTAGAAGGCGACCTTTAGTCTTTGCTTTAATGTGTAAGTCTGGAGTTGGCAGGGAGTTGGGGTTGAGGTGGGGGTGGAGGCAGGCCAGGCACAGAGAGCAGCAGGAATAAGGGCCTTTTGGGGGGACCACCAGGGCTGCTGGGGGCACCACGGGAGGCCCTCAGAGGGCAGGGACAGCAATGGGCCCAGAAGCCAAGCAGGGAGCAGCTGCACAGCCAGTGAAGGAAAGTGTATCGTCCGGGCACTGGGGGCCAAGGAAAGCTTCTAATTGATGAAACCACTGTTTTAGAATGATCCCTGTGTGTGCAGAGGCGGAAATTAGACACGGCTCCATTCTGTGGGCACTCAGAGAAGACAGCAAATGGTGCGCAAAGAAAGCAGGGCTTGTTGAAGTGCGGGGAAATAAGTGGGGTGGGGGGGCGCTGGTGGAGGGAGAGGCCCTGAGCCAACCCTAGAGGAGTAGGGCCAACGTGGGGAGGGGGCGCTGCCTATCAGGGGACCCTATGCAGGCAGAGTAGGCAACGGTGGCAAAACCTCCCAAAGGCGGGAGAGAGAAGATGGCTAATTCCGGGACCATAAACACGGAGTCACACAGCAGGCGTGTGCTGGCTTTTCAAGGAAGCCACATCAGCCTTGAGCAAATAGCCCAGTGCAAGGAGTACTCAGAGACTATAGTCTGGCAGCCAGAGGGAAGGAATGTGTCCTGGGGAGACTGAGACCACAGAGGTGTGGCCCCACAGGTGTGGGACAGTCAAGGAAATGGGAGGAATCTCTTTGAGGCCTCACTGGGAGTCACACAGAGCGCAGTGTTGGCGGAAGACCCGGGCGCCACCGCCCCAGTGAGCCTTGCTTCAGTGGGCGGGCAGCCCAGGGGGCCCCGGGGAGCGGCTCAGGAACCTTCCCCCCACCCCACCCCACCTTCACGACAGTCAGCAGCACCGTTTCTGCACTGCGAACCCCTTGGATCTGTCAAATGTCCATATTATTATTCACAAGGGGGAACTGGTAAAAGGCTGTGGATAGATCCACCCCTGGCACTAAAGAAAAAGCCGGAAGGTCTGAGCAGGTCAGGCCCTGAGGACTGTAACTCAGCACAGGAGGGGGGAGAAGCGTGACTCCGCCGCTGAGCTGTCCTGCCCCAGTGGGAAAGTGAGATGCGTCATCTGCTTTCACAGGGTGGTTGGTTTTTTGTTCTGTTTTGTTTTGTTTTCATTGAAACCTACCTTTGCGTTTGGAGATCTGGAAGAGGGCTGGAAAACCTTCCAAAGCATTAAGCAAGCACAGCTTAAATTTCTTACTAAATAATCGGACAGATATCAGGTACTGAACAGAAACATCTTCCAAAAAGTCATGAAGGAGGATGTCTTCAATTCCCTACAGTAAAAATGTTAAGACACTGTGACTGTGGGCCAGGGCAGGTGTCCTTGAGTTGTATGTGGCCAAAGGCCAAAGGCCATTTGTGTCACTGGCTTAGAGAGAAGACCCCCGCCCAGTCTGAGGGGGCGGCTGCCATGCAGCCCAACCCACAGCTCACTTGGGGGACATAACGGCCAGAAGGTGCATTTGTTCAGAGATTTAAAAATATCGGTAGCTGAAGTTATTTCATATAAAATTTTCAAATTTCAAATTTTTAAAAAACACTATGCCATCCAGTACTAGCTGGGTCAGAACCAAATACTAAAGGGCCCAACCCAGCCTCCAATTTTTCAACCTTTGTGTTAAAAACTTACAAGCAATACATTGTTTCCTAAAAAATAATAAAATTTAAGGCAAAGATTTATGACTATCTTAGTGTTTTCACCACAAAAGTTATATATAACAGACCCCAAACTATAATAATCACTCTACAGATAGAACCTAAAAAAAACAGGAAACTCTGGCCATTACATATATCCCAGAGCAATCATTCCCACTGCTCATTTAAAAAAGTTTTCTTGTACTAAAATTACCAGAGAAAGGACATTGACTTAGTTGAGGGTTCACAGGTCACTGGAACCATAAGTCACCTGGTATCAGTTCTTTCTTTACATGAGGTAACTCAGACTCTCACTGAATTCCAAAGGAAAAGCTGAGTTTTAGGGAAAGATCAGAAGACTCATAGGCCATCACCTCCACTATTTACCCCTCAGAGGGCCTGAACTCCAGAGACCGCCGAGAGGGAGGGCTGCAGTTCTAAGCCCAGCATTTGGTATCAATTTCTGGAAAGGATACAAAGCAGCAACTCAGACAGCGTTTTCCTACCTTGTACAGTTGTGCATCGTAGCATTTGAAGAGCTGGCCCACATCAGGCAAGGACATGAGCATGACCGTGTCCTGCTGCAGAGATTTCCAGAAGGAAGTAAGCAAATTCTCTACCTGATGTGAGGAATAGAACATATCTCTGACAACTCGTTTTGTGCCTGGTGAGACTAACCCCCCCATTGTATATTTAGTCAGCCCCAACTGCTAATGGCATAAATTTTATTACAATTATGTATAGCTTTGCCTATAAGCTTTACAAGCTGTATTTTAGAATTGTATTCCCTCCAGCAATCCAGCAGGGCACCTGGAATGTAATTTTCATGAAGTTTTCTGGAAGGAAGGCTATCTTCGACCACTAGGGGGCTCCTGTTGATTATGATAGGGTGAGGATCTGGCCATAGGGGCCTAGACCAGAGTTTAAAGTAAATGTTCATGGACTGACCTCCTCGATTATTTTTTAGCTCAGAAGAGGTGGAACAGTATGTCATCAAGGAAGCCTCCTTCTTGACATCAAGGGTAATTCCCCTAAGAACTGTGTAAGCAAAGGGGGATGGGTGTGATTCTGCATAGGAGCCGTCCTCAAGGACAAGGACAGTTTTTGTTAAGGAACATGACTGCTTCCTTACGTCTCTTTATTTTCACTCACGTTGACTTTCCAAACTGTTACCGAGCCAATCTGAGACACCAGCTCATAAGGACTCCTGCCCTTTGGGGATTTTTGCAGGCTCAGCTCTTCTGAGGCCCCGCAGCCCTGACCCAGGACCTGCCGATGACTCTCGGCGGGGAGCTCTTCCCACCTGCAGGCTGTCCAGGCAGTGAGGGCCAGCTCCAGAGTCACCTGCTCATGAGTCTGACTTAAAATCCTGCTTGAGCGGCATTAGTTTTAAAGAAGATGTTTCCAAAGAGACTCGTAAATACTGAACAAACAGCACGATAGAGGGGGAGCAGGGGCCGTTAGTGCTTCTACTGTCAGGCTGGTGACTTCAGAGCACGGCCCTGTGGGGTTGGTGGGTCCGAATGAGAATGAGAGAGCAGCCACAGGTCCACTCTAACTCCCTCACCACCCATGTCCAAGGCCATCAAGGCCTTTTGCATCTGCTTCAGGATTATTTCTCCAATTTGTCCTCTTTTTCTCTGGCGTTATGGTCACTACTCCAGATCTGACCCTCATCACGTCTCAGTGTGACTATGACAAAACCCCGTCACCCTCTCGGCTCCGATATGCAACCTTGTGTAACTCCCCCCCCACCCCCACCTCACCTTCTCTATAAATCAGAATTCTTCAGAGGCACATGAGGCCCTTTTTAGCACCAGCCTACTCTCCCACCTAGCCTCTGGTTCTCATCTTAAGGGATAATAAAATCAAGTCAGAAGACCTGTGAGCACCCGCCTGACTTTGCCTACACCACTGGTTCTACCTGGAACCCCTTTTCTGCTGCATTTTGTCTGTTGAAACTTTGCTTTCCAACCTGGCTTCCTCTGGGGAGAGTCTCCAGCTCTCTCTGTTACTTTTCCCCTGGGCACCCAGAACAGTCTAATCAAACTGCTTTTCTAGAACTTGCCATATTGTATCATATTTATTGGCTTGTTTTGCTCCTTTTGGTACCAGACTCTAAGCTTCTCAGGTCTATGGAGAATACCTTCCTAGTTCCAGAATTGGTGCTAGTCACAGGCTAGGAATTGTTAATATTTGTTGAGCAAATGAAGGAAAGAAGGAATATGTTATATATCCTATGTGGACGGTTATTTATAACATTGCATTAGTAGGAAGGGACCATCCTGAAGACATCATGGGTCTCTCCTTAACCTATAATGCTTTACACTGTCTACATACTAAATGTACTTAAGCAAAAGGAATATTATCACCTAGAGTTGAAGTATGTAGAACACTAAAGCATCAAAAAAGCTTTCATTTGAGTGTATGCTTGTTTGCCTGGATTTTCATTTTATAATGCAAAAAATACAATTCAGAATGGTTAAAAGATTTGTTCACATTTTCCACAGCCAATTCGGGAATAAAATCCAATCATTACAATCCACTCTCCCTCCTTCAAAGTCTTGCCTCTTTTTCAGTTAGCATGTATCACTATAAAGCCTCTTCACCATTATTGAAAATTCTGGGGTGAATAATATTATCAATGCTTTATTCAAAATAAGATGGAATTAGGGTCTAAAAAAGTTACATGAATTATACAAGTGTAAAGTTATTCCCATTAGCACCTTGGGAAATTTCCAAATGATTAAATTGAATAAAAATATTGCCTTCAAAAACTCACTACCTGGGAAATAGCTGCATTCTAAGCGCTTCGGTGCAGTGAATTACCACCAGACATCCCTTGAGGAGTCTTTTCAAAGAAAATGGTTAATAATGAGTCATAAATGCTTGTATTTTATAGATAAAACCCTACCCTCTCAAGTTCTTGATTCCTCACATTTTGTAAAATGTCTTGGCAATAGTTGCAGTATCCATCCGCAAGAAGGGTCATCTAGGAAGGACAGGAAAAACCATTTCAGTTGGCAGGCCATTTCAAGAATGAATGATCCTCATAGGCCTTTCTGGAGCCTCAGAGGCTGCTCGTGTTGCAGTTCTGATAGGACAGTAGCTGAGCTCTTCTGTGGGGCTGCAGTGTTTCTTATTTATGTGGGGTAATGAATGCGTTATTGGCCTAACATTGATGTAGCTCCGATCTCAGTGTCATCACTCCAGGGTCTGTGCCAGCCACTGTAATGGCCACCGATCTTAGATAAATCCCAATTGCCCCCACCGCCCCATATTCCCCAGTCCCAGTTTCTAAAAATCCACATCTCTCTTCTCTGCTCTGTCACGGGGAGGCCCTCACTCTAGAAGATGACAAAGTGATCCCCGGTGGAGCCTTTCTATCAGACTTGAGGGGAAGACCTAAATTTCTTGACTGCCACCAAGCCCAAGAGGAAACATTTATGCTCATGGGTGTGGAGAAGGCAAATGTTATCCCGTCTGGTACAAATGATCACAGATGAAAAGAAGAAGAAATTTACTGCCCTAGGCATTCTAAGCATGACCAGTCTCGCTGCCACGTGCAAGCCTACCGTTTTGCAGGAGTACTTCTTTGCCAGTTCTTGCTCCCAGAATGGACATCTCCTGAATTCAGACAAAGGGGATCCAACTGGGTCTGTCTTTACTGGTGAATGGTTTTCACACTAGAAACCATTTATATATGAATTATTTCTTTAGAATAAAATGCATTTTCTCACATATATACTATATAGTAATCACATTATAGCCATAAGTCAATGTTCTATGTGACCTTTTATCCACATCTCTGGATACATTACTGATCCCAGCAATGTTCCTCATTTCATTCCAAATGATACAAACCTTCCTCTATGACTCTGTGGACTGTGGTCATGAGGAAGCAGATAGGATCGAATATATTGCCCAAACGTATCACTCTTGTGGTCATGTGTCACACATACAGCAAAAATATTATCTATGAATAATTTAATGACACAAATACACTTTTACAACCCTTGTTCTTTTATTTATGAGTCTATTTCTGCTTTGCTTTGGTTTTTAGATTCCACAGATAAGGGAAATCATCTATGCTTTTTCTCTGTATCATTTTACTTAGAGCAATATCCTCTAGCTCCATCCATATTGTTTTGTTTTGCTTTCCACTTGGAAATTTTATTTTATTTATTTATTATTTTTTTAATAATTTATTTTGGTATCATTAATCTACAATTACATGTGCAATATTATGGTTATTAAACTACCCCCTTCATCAGGTCCTCCCATCAACCCCATTACAGTCACTGTCCATCAGCGTAGTGAGATGCTATAGAGTCACTACTTGTCTTCTCTAAGTTGTACAGCCTTCCCTGGGCCCCCCCAACATTACATCTGCTAATTGTAATGCCCCTTTTTTCCCCTTATCCCTCCCTTCCCACCCATCCTCCCCAGTCCCTTTCCTTTTGGTAACTATTAGTCCGTTCTTGGGTTCTGTGAGTCTGCTGCTGTTTTGTTCCTTCAGTTTTTTTCTTTGTTCTTATACTCCACATATGAGTGAAATCATTTGATACTTGTCTTTTTCGGCTTGGCTTATTTCACTGAGCATAATACCCTCTAGCTCCATCCATGTTGTTGCAAATGGTAGGATTTGTTTTCTTCTTATGGCTGAATAATATTCCATAGTGTATATGTACCACCTCTTCTTTATCCATTCATCTACTGATGGACACTTAGGTTGCTTCCATTTCTCGGCTATTGTAAATAGTGCTGGGATTAAAAAGGGGTGCATCTGTCTTTTTCAATTGGGCTGCTGCATTCTTAGGGTAAATTCCTAGGAGTGGGATTTCTGGGTCAAATGGTATTTCTATTTTGAGTTTTTTGAGGAACCTCCATACTGCTTTCCACAATGGTTGAACTAATTTGCATTCCCACCAGCAGTGTAGGAGGGTTCCCTTTTCTCCACATCCTCGCCAACATTTGTTGTTGTTTGTGTTTTGGATGTTGGCCATCCTCACTGGTGTGAGGTGATATCTCATTGTGGTTTTAATCTGCATTTCTCTGATGATTAGCGATGTGGAGCATCTTTTCATGTGCCTGTTGGCCATCTGAATTTCTTCTTTGGAGAAGTGTCTATTCATGTCCTCTGCCCATTTCTTAATTGGATTATTTGCTTTTGTTTGTTAAGGTGCATGAGTTCTTTATATATTTTGGATGTCAACCCTTATCAGATACGTCATTTATGAATATATTCTCCCATACTGTAGGATGTCTTTTTGTTCTACTGATGGTGTCCTTTGCTGTACAGAAGCTTTTCAGCTTGATATAGTCCCACTTGTTCATTTTTGCTTTTGTTTCCCTTGCCCGGGAGATATGTTCATGAAGAAGTCGCTCATGTTTATGTCCAAGAGATTTTTGCCTATGTTTTTTTCTAAGAGTTTTATGGTTTCATGACTTACATTCAGGTCTTTGATCCATTTTGAGTTTACTTTTTTGTATGGGGTTAGACAGTAGTCCAGTTTCATTCTCTTACATGTAGCTGCCAGTTTTTCCAACACCATCTGCTGAAGAGGCTGTCATCTACCCATTGTATATCTAAGGCTCCTTTATCAAATATTAATTGACTGTATATGTTTGGGTTAATATTTGGATTTTCTATCCTGTTCCACTGGTCTGTGGGTCTGTTTTTGTGCCAGTACCAAATTGTCTTGATTACTGTGGCTTTGTAGTAGAGCTTGAAGTCAGGGAGCGTGATTCCCCCTGTTTTATTCCTCCTTCTCAGGATTGCTTTGGCTATTTGGGGTCTTTTGTTCCATCCATAGTGTTATTAGATTTCCTAGGTTTCATTCTTTCTTATGGCCAAGTATTATTTCATTGTGTACATGTACCATATCTTCTTATCTATTCATTTATTGATGGATACTTAGATTTTTTTCATATGTTGACTATTGTAAATAGTGCTGCAATAAACATAGGGATGCATATGTCTCTTTGAATTGTTTTCATTTTCTTTGGATAAATGCCCAGAAGTGAAATTGCTGGATCTTATGGTGCTATTTTTAATTTTTTGAATCTCCATACTGTTTTCTATAGGGACTGCACCAATTTCCATTCCCACCACCAGTGTACAAGGGTTCTCAGTTCTTCACATCCTCACCAATACTTATTACTTTTTGTTTTTTTGATTATAGCCAATCTGACAGGTGTGAGTTAGTATCTCACTGTGGTTTTGATTTGCACTTCCCTGATGATTAGTAATGCTGAGCATCTTTTCGTGTTTGTTAGCTACCTGCTTATCTTCTTTGTAAAGATATCTATTCTGCCTACCACTTTCAACTATTGGCTTCATCGGGAGTCACCTGATGGATCATCCTTGTGGTCAGGTGGATGTGGGTGATGCCTCAGCCTGGTCATCAAGGGTGGAGCGATGTCGTGGGGTTCAGTGGCCTGACCATCAGTGCTTCCATTAGAGAAGAACTGAGGATGTTCAATTCCACCTCTGGGCTAGTCTCCCTTACCTCTTGCACCTCCTTGAGCTACATCTACTTTCCCCACAGCACACCCTGATCTCCGGTATTCACCAATGTTCTCCTAATGTTGCTATCAACAAAGGTAGGGTTTCTCGCAAGTGTTTCCTGAAGTCACCCACATAAGAATCCCTTGGGGAACTAGACTTGCATATCCCCAGGGCCCTAGTAAATCAGATGAGGCCAGAAATCCATCATTTTAATCAGCTTCCCAAGTGAGCTTTATGCACGTTCAGGTTAACGGCAGTTCCAGGCAGACTGCTCTTTGTCTAACTTTGCGGCAATCTCTACATTTCAACTGGCAAGTACATCACAATTTCATGTGTTCAGAAGTCATCTGAAAATGTAGTGCCATGGTAATTTAATAAATTATTATAAAGACTATGTAAAAGTAGTAAGCTATTCCAAAAATTAATAATAAAAAGTAAATTCACCCACTTCTGAAGTTAATTGGCTCAGGGCTTTTCCTGTGAAAGGAACTGATCTTTCAGGAAAAAGGCGTTTTAAAAATCGTGAATTAAAATATTTTCTTTACAATATAATCAATCAGAAATCTAAAAGGAAAATATGATACAGAACTACTAAAGTCTGAATCTCGGTGGGAGAAGCATTCAGAAAAGACTCAGAGGGGTTCCAGTTCTGGAGAAATAATTTAGCAAAAAGACAAAGAAAAAATTAAGAAATTCTACTTAGATTTTCTAGGTGTATCAAATGCACTTTGGGATTTTCAGCAGATCCAAGTAATGTCACTGGAATTATTATCATTCATTTCTTCCACCAACCTTTAGTGAACACATACTGCATGTCGGCCTCTGGAGGTACGATAGGGACCCTTTCTGTCATCATCTGCCTCTCCTGTCACCATCTGCCTCCCCTGAGTTACTCTTTCAATTCTCCCAGATGCCTTTTGTCTTTCCTGCATCCTTGAAAACACTGCTCCCAGAATTACTGCCCCCAGAGCAAACAGAGCTTGTCCTTCTCCTGAAGATGCCTCAGTGGTCAAGCCTCTTGGGTGAAATCCAAATTCCTCAGCATGGCATTGATAAGCTGTCCACTAAACTGGACTTCATCCAGAGCCCCCTGCTCCCTAGCACCCTCACCTCCAGCTCCTCACTACCCACACACCTGCCGGCATGAACGCAAGCTGAATGCCTCCTGAAAGAGACTTGGTGACCCCTCCAAGGACTCGCTTGAGGGCTGTGTGGCAGGTAGAATAATAGTCCCTAAAGATGCCTATATCCTAATCCCAGGAACCTTACATGGCAAAAGGGACTTTACAGATGTGGTTGGGGTTAAGGACCTTGAGATGGGGATCATCCTCAAGGTTGATCCTGGATGATCCAGGTGGCCCCAGTGTAATCACAAGGGCCCTTCGAAGCAGAGAACCTTTCCTAGCTGAGAGAACCAGAGAGATGGAAACATGAGAAGGACACAGCCTGCTTTTGCTGGCTTTGAAGACTGTGGAAGGGGCCATGAGCCAAGGAACATGGGCAGCCTCAAAAGCTGGAAAAGGCAAGGAATGGATTCTCCCTCAAATCCCACAGAAGGAATCAAGCCCTGTCAACACTTTGATCTTAGCCTGGTGAGAAACGGGTCAGACACATGGCCTCTAGAACTGTAAGATAATAAGTTTGTGTTGTTTTAAGCCACTGAATTTGTGCTAATTTGTTATAGCAACTGCAGGAAACAAACACAGGCTATCTCTTCCATGAAGCCTTCCCTGATTCCTCGGGCACACCACAACCTTTATCCCTTCCTCCCACTTCGGAGTTCCCAGACCACCTACAGCCCTCGCAGCCCATTCAACACTACACTATTTGTTCCGTGTCTCTCTTAGCTCCCCAAATATGAAACTGAATTCTAAGAACAGGGAGCACATTTGTTTGTTTTTACTTTTCCTTCATACCCCATTCAGCTCTCAAGAGTGCTGGTCACATAACAGGTTTTTTAAAAAGGTTGTCCATTCAATGGCACTTGTCAACAAGATGGTATCAAAGTGCTATCATGTCATCTTGGCCAACTTAAGTAAAATTTAACCTATGGCATCATCAATGAGTCATTAACAGTTCTGGTGTCCTAATTCAAAGAGCTGTAACTGTAATATAGAGATGCATTCCCATAAATGTATTGCTAATAACATATCACCCTCTTTAATTATAGCAAAAGAAGCACGGTTAAGCAGCTGATGTGCAGCAAAATAGCACGCTTCTTGAGGACAAGGACCACATCTGTCCCAGCCCAGTGTGTGGCTGGGGTACAGGGGACAACCAGCAATTCTGGTCGAGTGGGTGAGTAGTGAAACACTACACATAATAAAAACATTATGCACAGGAAAATAATTGCATCAAATTAAGCAATTACTGACGATCACAGGGCCTATCATAGTAAGTCTATTTTATTCAATACTCACTGTTTTTTCTTCTTGGATAATGCTGTTATAATTAGTTGATTTTTCAAAAGCAACGACGTCTCCACTATGACAGAATAGATAACAGAAAAATAATTTTAGTAAGCCACCTGTTTCTGAGTGCAAGAATGAAGTTTCTTTCACAGCAGGTTTATCTGTATGGGGTATAACTTTTATTTCAAAACCCTCCTCCAAATTTCTATCCACAGCTGGTGATTATCACCTGCTTGAAATAAAAAAAAAATCCATTTCTGTAACTGGGACAGCCAAGTATTTATTTTTAAAGGTTTATTCCCTTTAGAAGCAAGGATATGATGCCATCATGGGTAGATCTTGCTCCTGTGAAAAAAGAAATACTAATCATGGAAGTAAAGTCTTCTGCTTCCTGATTTGAGGCTTTAAAAATTATTGATTCAGAAATGATTACATCCTCTGAGTCAATGGATGTAGCAGAGCATCTTCACAGAAGAGGGGAACTGAGAATGAACAAGAAGATGTAAGGTCTACTTCACCACACCTCTTGGATTCATATGTTATATCAGAGACATTTGTCTGTCATGGAGAAAAGATTCAGTTCTATTGGTACAGTGTGGTATATTTCCCCTTTAACTGTGGGGCTTTGAGGACCTGGGAGCCTGAGGATGCCCACCCTGCACAGGGAACGTGTGTTGATGGAGGCAGCATCTCCTTCCTGGTTTCCCCACTATCCTCAGAGCTGTGGCTGTTCTGTCTACTTCAAGTCAACACAGTCCTCCTACCTGATTGTTTCAAATCTACGTAAACATACAAAGAGAAGAGGAAGGCAGCAAACTAATGCTCTGCTTCTGGAGGTGAGGCAACAGACTTCAAGGCAGGGAAGGCCTGGGAGGTGAGAGTCGGAGGGAAAATGGAGGAAAATGCCTTCATCTCCCACAGGGAGACCCCACGTTCCCTCCCAGACTCTCCAAAGCTCCAGGAGCTTTCTTCTCAAGGTTCATGTTCTTCCATTGTCCAACCCAAGTCATGGAAAACTGGGCAGAATACTTGACACCCATCTGATCAATGTTTCCACATAATACTCAATTTCAACACAGGGCAGAGAGAATCAGAGTCTGGATACAAAACCACTAGAAAGCCACCCTTTTGGTCTTTCAACAAGAGTTGTTATCACCACAAGAATGGCACTTTAGACTACTCAGTGGCAAGAGGGTTTCAGGATGTGGAATGTGTTCAGCCTGGAGGGAGGGATGTATATCCTCCTCATGGGATGATGGACTGAGGGGTGATGCAAGGCCAAACGTGAGGACTGTGAAACAGCTGGAATTCTATTTGTCATATTTCGGTGATGTCTTGGGTAGATAAGGTCAATCACAGAGTTTCTCCAGCAGCCCATTGCCACACAGATTTTGGGACATTTTATGAACAAAAACAACGAACAGTAAATCAAACAATGAATAAAACTTAGATTGAAGGGAGACAGAAGAAAATTCAGAAATGGCAGTTCACTGAATTTAGGGGTAATAGAAAAATAATTTAAATAAAATCATGTGGTCATCAGCCTTTAAGAGATGTCTTAAAGGTCACTTGTAACGCTTTCTTCAACTAAACTGGGGGGATCGCAATTTCTCTACAATTCTACCTTGTGCGTTAGCATGTTATGCCTAACATATTTTCTTTGGAAAATGAAAGAAAGACCATGGTATGAATGTATTTGGTTCCGTCCATCCATCCATCCATCCATCCATCATCCATGTCTCATTCATTCATCAAATATTTGTTACACAGCTCCTAGTCTCCTGGTTGATATAACTGTGATTGTGGCAGCGAGGTCTGTTCTCTGAGGTTATAGCCTATGAGGAGAAAGAATGTTTCACAAACAATTGCAAAGACATTGAGTGAGGAGTATGACAGCTGAAGGATAGGCTGTTAAGGGAACATACGGCAGGGGCCCATCCCCTGCGTCTTGTTAGTTCAACAGTTCACAAGCCTATACATTGGCAGCTTGATAAGCTGTGGAGTTAAGTCACGTGTGGTTAGTTCTCCCACTTTGGTCAGTACTTATCACGACTCCGTACTTGGACAGCACTTATTAAACTCTATGGGGACAGCAATTTACATGGGACATTCCTTTGGATCCTTAGAAGCAGGAATCTGGAGGCTAAAGGTCTGGTTTCTGAGTTAAAGGAATGACAAGGGAAACCCTCCACCTTCCTGCTCCCTCCTCTCCCCCAATCCTGACTGCAGTGGCTTTGGAAGCCAATCAGTAGAGAGCAACACTCTCAATTATTTTGAATTTGTAAGTGAAACTCCCAAGTTTTTCCATGTGTTCAGTGTAGAATATAAGTTTAATTCAACTAGCTATTAAAAGGAGAGGGATTATCCTCCTCACTGTTCTGGAACATCGAAAGGAATTCCTTGCTATATAGAGGACTATGTGTGGTGGACAAGGGGACAGAATGCCATGGGATTGTGCACTATGGTATTTTCGAATCATATAATTAGGGGATTTTGTGCATTGAAACAACAACGACAGAAAAAACTTATCAACTGTGTGGAGTGATGGGGCCATCTATTGTGAAAGTGCCCGTCTCCACCCAGCCAAGGACAGCTTGCTTGTTCAAAGGTCCTCCCCCACCTTTGGAATGCCCTAATTCAGGTCAATCCTTCATGACATAGGTCAGCGTGTAGGATCCTATTTATTTATTTAAAAAATTATCTAGTCTGAGAGGCCCCAAGCATGCAAAGATGCTTAAAAGTATGCATATTTTAAAGGAGAGCAAGAGGCAGTGTTAGAGCCAGACTACAGTGCAGGTGAGCAGAGAATTGCTGCCAGAGACCAGCCTTCCAGCAAGAGCGGGATCCATGGAGGCCCGTGTCAGGGGCATCAGCATCCAGAGCATCTGCCAACTCGGCCGAATGAACCCTGCAGGACCTGGCTGAGCTTTAATTTGCAGGCATGGCTGGGCTGGGTTAGAAATGAGATGTGGTACATGGGTCCCCCACTGACACTCCCCCTTCCCCACACGGGTCCACCCCCGGGAGGAGGGACGGTGGGGTGAGGAGGCCAAAGCAGCATTGGGGGCGACAGTTTCAGCTCTCAGGGTGCCCGTCAGGATGGCCTTGTGTGCTAGGGGTCACTGCCCCTGCGTCATTTCCCGTGAATGGTTCTGATTCAATCCTTTGGGACATTTTTTAGTTCTGATCAAAAGCACAGTCATTGCTACAATATGGCGTTAAAAAAACCATACCGAACATCTAGGGCTGGCCTTGCTGTAAAGGAAGACCAAAAGGAGGTCTTCTCCCACCATTCTCTGAGGCTTGACATGCTTTAATGGAGCCGCATAGTGATGACAGAGAAAGAGGCTGAAGCCCGTGGTGCTGGAGGGGCTCTGAGGCGAGTTGGCAGAGTGAGGTCACTTGTGTCCCTTGTACGCTGTCCCTTCAGCTCCTGCTGCATGTAGTCCAGCCCAGGCCTGGCCCAGGATGTTAGGATTTAACCACGGGGAGAAGGGAATGGAATTAGGAGGTCCAGAAGGGGTCAGCTGTGAATGGAGCAAGATAGAGAAGGTCCAGGGAAGGAGGAAGGCTGTGAATTCCCCAGCATAATCCTTGTCTAGCTCTGCCCCTACCTTGCTATGTGGCTTTAAACACACACTTGAGCTTTGAGGGCCTCAACTTTCCATCCCTATAAAGGGAGGGGTTGGGAATTGATGATCCCTAAGAATTCCCAGTTCCCAGAGCCTACAGCCTTGGTTAACACACTGGCTGATGCGATGCTTAGAAGCCTCTTCCTGGCCTCACCGGAGAGCGGGGAGGGAGGTCTCCTGGGGCCCTGCACACTGTCCCCTTCGCTCAGTGCAGGGCAGACACAGCATGAGAAACCACATTTCACCTTAATTAGTTTTTATGATCGATTTGGGTAAAGTGAGGTCCAGCTTCAAGGAGGACTGAGACATGATGTTAGGCCACACAATTCATCTTTTTTTCCCCCCATAAAATCTTTCAAATGCAGTGTTAGCTTAATATGCTTTTGGCATTTGACTTTCTTTTAGTCCAGCTACAGTTTGCATTCACGTCCTTAGGTTTTGTCATTTGTCATTAATCCAGACATTCATTTACATCATTTGGCATCACGATTAGCAATCTAACATCAGTGCAACTTGGAGCAATTACAAAGGTAAAAGGTTAAAAATGTAATAAAACCTACTTCACGTACCATACGTGCTTAGTGTCAGATTACAGAGCAAAGGTACTTCATCTTCCGATCATCAAGGGTTCCAATTTCAATTCTTACTCAAGGCAGATGAATCGATTATTTTGGTCTGATTAGGAGAAGATCCCCTTAGCTTGAGGAATATTTTTGTATCTGAAGTTAATAGTAAATATATGTATTCCTGTAAGGGCATGTGTCGTGATGGCAAAAAGCTTTACTTAATATAATTTTGCTTATGCTACTAATATTAATCACTAAAATATACGGAGCACTTCCTTACTGCTAAGTGCTTGACTTATTTCCCTTAATTCTCACAATCTGTTAGGTAGGTAGATAATAATTCATTCTTATCCCCATTTTATATTATGGGAAAAGAGGATCTGTAGAGCTCAGGACCTCATCTCTAGTACCTGTTCCACTCTTCTGTCTTGTAAGCTATATATAAAAAATAATGCACACAAGAAGGGCAACGCAAATGGAAAAGAACCACCTTATATTTAAAACGGTTTTGCTGAGTGTGGAGGATTCGTCATTTTCTGTGTTGGGGTTGCTTTTATCCTGCTGAACTATATCCTGGCCCATTAGATTTTATGAACAACGTAATTGCAAAACGATGACCTGTGGGGCACCTTTGGGAGGGTTGAAAGTCTCATTCATCCACATTCACCTTCTTAAGGCAAAACCCAGCAAGTGGAAGTCCATTTTCCCCACAGACGCTGCATTGTGGGGGCGTCTCTCTGGACACGGTGAATGAGGGATGTGTGGACCACTGAGTCGTTAGGAGCCTAGGAGCGGGACCTGCTTTTCAAGCCTTTTCCAAGCAAAGGCTGTAGTCTAGGGCGTAATTCTCCACATTATATGTTTTTTGAGCTATTAGACAACAACCAGGTCATGCAATTTTTTTTTTAACATTAGCAAGTTCTAACCAGCCTTGAAAACCGTAGGGTGGACAGGGCCAAAAGGCGGGTCACAACTTGGACATCTTATTAGTGGCTGAGAGCAAGGCCCTCTGGGCTTATTAGAGCCGGCAGGCTCAGCTGCTGCCGGTGTCCTGGCTGCACAAACACAGGGAAAGCAGCTCTCTGGGTGCTGGAGCCTCTGAAGGCCCACACGGCCCTCCCTGACATCACTGGTCTGTGGTGCCCACAGTGAACTTGCGCTCCTCAAGGGTGCTACCTTTCTGCTTTGTCAGCACAACTAGCCAGCTGTGGCTCCAGAGCCCTGGATTCTGCAGGTTCAGGGCTCACCGAGGCAGCCCCCTGAGCTCACGAGCTGGCAGGAGAACAAAGGAGTGGAAGAACAAAGGCACAGAGCCTGGAAGACACAATTATAGAAGCTGTTTAAAGGCCTTTATATGCTAAGTTGGAAAAGCTGTGTGTATCTGTGTGTGTGTGTGTAAGAATGAGGGCAAGGGTTAGTTTCCATTTATCCTGAGAGAAATGTGAGGCTCGGTACAATAGATTTCAGAACTCACATGCAGTAGAATAGGGATTCATCTATTGAAAAATGATGTAAAAGTTTTCCTTGAAACACATTAACCAGGGACTTTTTTCTTAAGAGGTAGAGAATAAAACTGAGTTAGCAGAGCTGTTTCTCTAGATGTGACAATGATGTGCGTGCACACACACACACACACACACACACACTCTCTCTCTCTCTCTCTCTCCCTCTCTCTCTCCACTCCCCCCCCTTCCCCCCAGACAATAATAAAGCATTTTATACTTTGGCCTCAATTCTTCTGTGAGTTTCTAGGTCAGCGATTATACCCAGCTCCGAGTCTCCGTCTGGTTGGCAGCTAAACAAGAACGGACTCTGGGGAGGCCCGTTCCCTGTAAAATGGTGTTGCCCTGGAGAGGGAAGCAGGGAGGGAAAGCGCTCTGGATTTTGTGAAGGGGCCCTTTTCACACGGAGCACACTGCATATTTGTAGTCATTTCCCGTTTTGGGGGGAAAAATAGCCTCAAGCTTTTCATTTATTTTAAAACTCAAACGTTGATCTCTCTTTGTTCAGGGCAGATGCTGCCTCAGCAATTTGTAGTGAGATTAACCCCAAACGTCCACCTCACCCAGGGCAAACGAGTTCCATTGGCAGGCGGGACTTGAGCACCCACCTGGGCCACCTATTCAGGTGCGCCGGTGAGGATCCAGTCTGGCTCTCTCTGCGGGTGGGGAGGGAGGGCGGGGTGGCTGGTGGCCAAGACCTGGATGTCAGAATTTCTACACTGATGGGGCTTCTGAGGGCAACAGGCAGGAGACAGGGGCTGATCCTGAGACTAAATTTATTTCAGTTGGATTCTATGCTTCTTTGCAGTGCTTGGTGATGGTGAAGAAATCCCCTGAAGCCACCCCTTTGCTGCCAGCCCTGGTTCCTGGCCAGATCTCTCTATGCTGGTACTCTTATTGGTGCTTCCATTTCTTTCTTTAACATGAGGTCCAGAAAAAAATAAAGACAAACAAGATGCCCTTGAATGGCCTGTGCACAGCTCAGTGACTCAGAGTTGCCCTTGGGGAGTGTGTGTTCCCCTGTAAGAGGCTTCTAGCCAGGAACACTCTTTTTTTGAAACAAACAAACAAACAACAACAAATACAAAACAGAATTTCAGATTCCTATTCTCCCCTCAGGCAAATATTTCTGTTCAACTTTGGGTAATAACGAAAATACTCAAATATTCATCTGTTGTTTGCTGGGGGTTCTGCTCTGGGTTCTAAGCACCAGAGAGATCGTGCTCTGAAAAGCCGATTGTGGAAATGTGCTCCAAGCAGAAGCAGCTGCCTACCCCAAGCTCTGCGGCTCCTCATGTCCCCTTGCGCCAAGGAGCCCTGCTGGGCTAGAGTGATGTGGACAACGAACCCATCTCAGGAGGAAGAACACCTGTGCTGCCGTTCAACTTCCACATGGATAAAAGTGCAGGAGAGTGTTTTGAAATAAAGGCAAGACCCAGCTCTAACTGTGAGAAGAGAGAATGGGTGTGAGCAGAAGAAAGAAGACCTCTGGAGATAGGGCTCTGAGAAGTGGGCAGGCCAAGACCATAGGGGTTCCATCATGGGACTCGTCATCATGATTTGTCCTGGATTGCAGGATTAGGCTTGATGAATTATTTGTAAGTGAAATTTTCATTGAGGTAATTGTAGATTGACATGCAGTTGTAGGAAATACTTTAGAGCACTTCCTCTTACCCTCTGCCCAGTTTCCCCCAGTGGTAACATTCTGCAAAACTACAACACTACAACCTAGACACTGACATAGGTACAGCTCATTGATTATACTCAAAGTTCTCAAGTTTTACTTCAGCTCATTTGCATGTGTATAATTAGTTCTATACAATTTGATCACCTGTGTAGATTCATGGATCTCACCACAGACAAGATATAGAACATTTTCATCATCACAAAGGTCCCTGCTATTGCCCATCTATAGTCATACCCATCCCTTGCTCTCTCTCATCCAGGTCCCTAACCCCTGGCAACCACTAAACTGTCCTCCATTTAAAAAAATGATGTCATTTCAAAATGCTTTATAAGTGGAATCATATGGTATGGAAGCTTAGCAAAAAAGCATAATTGGAGCTTCATCCAAGCTATTGGGTCCATAGTTTGTTCCTCTTTATTGCTGTATAGTATTCCACTGTATGGATGTACCACTGTTTGTTTAACCACTTGCTCAAGGAAGGACATCAGGGCTGATTCCAGTGTTTGGCTACTATAAAGAAAGGTGCCCTGAACATTTATGTACAGGTTTTTGTGTGGACCTAAGTTTTCATTTCTCTGGGATAAATGTCCAAGAGTACAACTGCTGGTTTGGATGGTAATTGTATGTTGTGTTTCATAAGAAATGGCCAAAATATTTTCCAGAGGGATTAGACTATTTTGCATTCCCAGCAAGTATGAGTGATTCAGTTTCTCTGCATCCTTGCCAGAATTTGTTGCTGTCACTATATTTCATTTTGGTTGATTTGATATATGTTGTACTTAAAGCTTGTTGCAGTGTTAATTTGCACTTTTATAATGGTTAATGAATGATAAACATTCTCTCATGCACTTGTTCACCATCTGTATATCTTCTTCAGTGAGATGTATGTTTACGTTTTTGCCCATTTTCTAATTGGATTATTTTTTAACTGTTGCATTCTGAGAGTCTTCATATATCCTAAGTACTAGTCTGTTGTTGGATATATGGCTTGCAAATACTTTCTCAAAGTCTTTAGCTTATCTTTCCACCCTCTGCACAGGGCCCTCCACAGAGCAAGAGTTTTCATTTTAATGAGGTCCATCCTACTAGGTTTTCCTCTTTGGACTTTAGTTTTGGTGTCAGCCTTAGAACTTTTTGCCTAGCCCTAGGTACCAAAGTTTTTTTCTATTTTTTTTAAAGTTTAATTAATATTTATGTTTTAAATAGAAGTCTATGATCCAGTTTTAGTTTTTGGATAAGCTGTGAGATTCATACAACTGACCCACTGAAGACTACAATCTAATGTTTTCTTGGTATATTCACAGGGTTATGCAGTTGTGCAGAGAAGAGATAACACAGCAGTACTGAAACTGCTCCTCTTAGCAAGGTCTGCTTGCAAGACTGGCCCTTGGCTAGCATCTGGGAGCTTGGTTCCAGGGTGTTCCCAGTCAACAGTTAATTGATAAGAGTGGTTTACTGTGCCTAGACCGTTTGTGCCAACAATATAGTTTCTGCTGAATAACCTTTCTTTTGGGGAATCTATAGTTTTGGCACATGCCAGAAAGAAGGTGCTTATGTGACCAGCTCCCAGTAAAAACTTTGAGTGTAGAGTCTCTAATGAGCTACCCTGAGCAGAAACATCAGCATGTGTTGCTATATTTTTGTTGCTCGGACAGGTGTGCTCTGTGTGACCCCTCATGGCAGGCCGAGGCATGAGTCAGCCTGCCTGTGGATTCTTCCAGACTGATTTTTACCCCCTTATGATCTGACTGTGTCCTTACTACATCTCTGTAATAAATCTTAGCCATGGGTGAGAATATATTATTTTGGTCTATCTGGTACCACTGGGTCTCCCTGCTGGTGGTGCCTGATGGGGCTGGAGGGCTGTTCCCAGTCTGGGTGGGGGGTTTCTCTCTGTGGAGGAAGGATTCCCTCCCTTGGGTTCCCTCCCCAGCTGTCTGTAGGTGGGGTGGGGGACAGAGAGGCTTCCTGGACCAGGCCACTTACCATAGGTGGGTCTCCCTTGACAGATTAGCTCACGCTTCTTAAATCTCTTGGTGAAAAGAGGTGTCTCACACCCAGTGAGGAAGGAGAGTGTTTCCCCAGCTACTGGTTTTTGGTGGGACTCCTTAATGCTCCTCTTTGCCTGATACGGTTAGAGAAACTGAAGAATAATAAGTTTACCTGGGATGCCTTCTTTTGCCGGGCCAGGGGTAGGAAACGCTAAGTTGGGTGGGTGGGGAGGATTCAGGGTTCCCTGCTACACTGTTGGGCAGTCAGTCATGGCTGGTTGTGTAGTCTGGGGGTCCCCAACAAGCTCACTATCTTCTTACCACCTTTCAGAGCTCAACTTTGCTTGCATTAGTTCCAGGGTTTATAGCTGCGCTTAGAAGGGAGGAGCAGAAAGACATGGGTCTATGCAATCCTGTCCCAACCCAAAGTCCCCACTATCACATTTTAACTCATCATATATTAATTTATTAGGCACAATCTTATAATTAATGATTCTAATAACTGGTAACACTGATCTAGAATGTATATGTGGTCTGCCTTCAAAAAGTTTCTGAGGGAGTTTGAATTATGTGTAGGGAACAAGATGGTATAGATTCACCTTTCCTTGTGCCTGCCCTCTAATACAAATAAATATCTGGGAAATCACTCAATAGAGCATCACAGAAGGGCTGTGCTACCTGGAAAGAAGGAGGAGGGCTGACCAAGGAACAGGGGCCTAGAGAGATGACAATGTGGCGAGCACCCTGGCATTTCTTTTTATCACCCATATGTGTCTGGGCACTGGAGGGACCTGTGACCCAGAACCATCAACAGGCATTGACATAAATCCCAAGACAAGACAGCCCTCTCTGGACAAAGGACGAGGGAAGGAAGCCCAACAGAGAGGGAGTCAGCAGCCCTGACTCCATAACTGGGACATGATTGCCAGCCAACCTGTCTACACTGGCAGCTTCAAAGTCCTAGTGGACTGATCACCCACTCTATGCTGGGTCCCTGGCAGGGGGGTTGATCCACCTTCATGGACAGTATTGAAGCCCCTTAGTCGATTCAACATCTAATCTACACTTGGAGCACAGAAGACCATTCTATCCATAGGGCCAATGCCAGCAGAACTTGGGGTCTCCCTGCCCTATACCAAGTGGCCTAAGGGGACCCAAGCCCCCCTCTGGCTCCCTAATCTGGGCAGAGGGGAGCCTAGGGAATTGGGCTCAGCCCCTGCAGGTGGCACCAGAAAGGAGTTGATCAGAAGTCTCTGAAGTGCCGGAAGAATGAAGCAGACCAGAATAGCATGCAAGGCTTCAGAAAACTAAACTGTCATTGGAACTACGGCCCACAGAAGTAGGCCAGAATCAATATGCTAAACCTAAATAGGGTGACTGCCTGCTAAAGGAGAAGATTTAAATAGGATCAAAAAGTCTTCTGACATCATAACCCAAATGCCCAGGACACAGTAGAAAATTACCCATAAGACACCTAGATTGATAGAATAGATGACAGAGCCCAGAAATAAACCCATGCACATATGGTCAATTAATTTGAGACAAAGGAAGCAAGGAAATACAAGGAGAAAACAGTCTCTTCAATAAATGGTATTAGGAAAACTGGACAATCCCATGCAAAAGAATGAAACTGAACCAGTTTCTTATACCATACATAAAAATCAGCTCAAAATTAAAGATTTGAACATAAGACCTGAAACCATAAAACTCCTAGAAGATAACGGAGGTGGTAAGATCCTCGGCTTTGGTCCTGGTGATGACTGTTTGGATTTAACTTCAAAAGCAAAGTCAACAAAATACAATGTGAGGGAGTGGGACTACCTCAAACTAAGAAGGTCTGCACAGCAAAGGAAACTACCAACAAATGAAAAGCAACCGACTGATTGGGAGAAAATATTTGCAAATCATACATCTGATAAGGAATTAATATCCAGACTCTACAGACAACTCAATAGCAAAAAAAAAAAACCCCAATCTGATTAAAAAATGAGCAGAGGATCTGAATAGACATTTTCCCAAAGAAGACATGCAGACGGTAACAGGTACATGGAAAGATGCTCCACATCACTAATATCAGGGAAATGCAAATCAAAGCATAGTGAGGTATCACCTTGTACTTGGTAGAATGGCTAGTTTCAAAAAGACAGGAGGTAACAAATGTTGGTGAGGATGTGGAGGAAAGGGAACCCTTGAGCACTGATGGTGAGAATGTAAACTGGGGCCGCCACTATGGGAAACTTAGTGGAGGATCCTCAGACAATTACAAATAGAACTGCCATATGATCCAGCAATTCCATTTCTGGGCATTTATCTGAAGAAAACAAAAACACTAATTCGAAAAGATATATGCATCTCTATCTTCCATGCAGCATTATTTAAAAAACAAAAACAAAAACGGCCAACATATGGAAACAACCTAGCTGCACATTGACGGATGAATGGGTAGAGAAAATGTGAGATATATATATATATATACGCACACTACTGTTCTATATATTATATATATATATTATTGTTATGAATTTATATTGTTCAGTCCTTAAAAAAAAGAAGGAAATCTTGCCATTTGAGACAGCATGGATGGACCTCGAGGGCATTATATTAAATGAAATAAGTCAGACAGAGGAAGACGAATACCTTATGTCTCACTTGTATGTGGAATGCAAAAAATATATATAGCACAGATGCAAAGAACAGATAGGTGGTTGCTGGCAGTGGGTGGGGGATGGTGGGTGAAATGGGTGAAGGGAGTCAAAAGGTACAAACTTCCAGTTATAAAATAAAAAAGTCCTGGGGGTGATGAGAACTAAGTATCTCAGCCAGAAACCTCAACGGGCCATCTCTGCCAAGGCTGCTGCAAAAGCCTCCAAGTGGCACTGCCTCCTCTCCCAACCTGTTGGACAGTCTGGGCTCAGCAGAGCTGCCGGGAGGTCCTCATTCACAGTGCAAACCAGCTGGCTTCCTTCCCCAGCCTGAGCCTCTCCAGCAGCTCACCGTCACACCGAGAATAACATCTTGCCTACTTCCCAAGACCTATAGGTCCCTGCCTGGTTTCTGATGCCTCTCCTCCCCCTCTCGTGGTCATTCACCAGCCTCCACCCTCAGACTTTCTTGCTGTTCTTTGAACTCATCCCTGCCTCAGGCCCTTTGCACTTGCTCTGTCTTCTGCCTGGAAAGCTTGTCCCCCAGCTCTTCACCTGGCTGGCTCCCCTTTTCACATTTCTGCTCAAAAAGCATCTTTTCAGGGAGGCCTTCCCAGGACTCCATTTTATTGTCTTCAGATGAACCTCATTATTGTTCCTTTTTAATTGTCTTTCTCTCCCACTAAAACTGACAAGAGGGGAGGCCTTTTTTATCTTGTTTTCTTGCCTCATCACCAGTAGCTAGAATAGGGCCTGACTTATCATAGGAACTCAAATATTTGGTGAGTAAAAAAATAAAAGGATGGATGATTTCTATAGTTTTTATTACTCTGAAATATAATAAATAGTATGCTGTTTAAAAATCTATAAACTGTACTGATCAAAATGTTTTGTATTTATTATATGGTATCTTCTCTATAAAGACCTGTGTGACAAATTCCTCTTAAAAATTAGGTCTCAAAATAAAAACTTCTAAAAAACACATTTAGTATTTCTTAAAACGTGGAACTGGTAAGGAAGTTATGCTTACATCTTAATGCTTTAAAAAAAATCTCTCAGCCAAAACTTTAGAGTTTATCAATTATCAAATATATGTTGAGCCCAGAGTACATGAAAAGTGCCTGTCCTGGGCTTATCTCATGAGTAAGCCAATGTCACCCTTGTCCTTATCTCTGTCCCCTCACAGACCTCCTCTTCCTTCCTGCAGATAAAGACTATTTTTCCCCCACAAAGACCAGTTCCAGCCCCTTTCTCTGTGACAGAAACCCAGAGATCTCGGATGCTCACGGCCTCTCACCCTGCAGAGTGCCAGCCTTGTACACAGTTTCTGTCGTGTGTGCACATGCAGGGCTCTGCAAACTGTCTGCAGACTGGCTGACTGACCACTTGGCGCTCTGCAGCAAAAAAGTGCAGGCCTACGGCACAGCCTTCCAGGAGTGTAGGGGTCAGCCAGTGAGAGAATACATTTGCACGAGGAAAGTTCTAACCATAACTGAGATCTGTCTCATCCTATCTGCCCCTTCCCTAAATTCTCTCTTTCTGTTGATGTAATTTTTCCATCTTTGTGACTGAGGGATGAATAAGAGATTTAAGAGGAAGAGCTGGTTGGAAGCAGAGCACGATGCCTTTATTTGAGGTCGAGTTTGAGGTTTTGGTGGGACAGGCTGGACTGAGTCATCTCTGCTCCCTGCTTTTGACACTGACTCAACCACTGGAGACCCTGCCTCCAGAGGCCTTTCAGATCTGCTGTTTTTTAGCTTAGGGCACCATCTGCATGACCGAGGCAGCTGCAGAAACATCTCGGGACTGCCCTGCCCTCCTCTCCCTCAACCCCCATTCTGAGTTGTTAGTTCTTTCGCCAACAGTTTCAGCGCCTACTCTGTGCTTCCAGGGAACAGTGGGGATAGAAACAAGCCAAGCTCCATGGCCCTGGCCCTGGTACAGTCCCAGATGATACCACCCCATTTCTCAGAGGAAGTCTCCAAAGGCTGACGGACATCCTCCCCCAGCCTCCAGACTTGCCTCCTGGGTTTATCCCCTACTTCTGCTCCGCAGGCACCCATCTGGCAGGAAGCCTCTGCCTTCCCATCCCCCTCTCTTTGCACACTTTCCACCCAGAGCCCAGACAGTCTCCACTCTCCTGCCTCCCTCTCCCAGCCCACTCTCTCCTCCTGTCAAAATCTGAATCTGTCCTTCACAGCACAGCTCAGCCACAAACCCTCTCAGAGGCCCTTCATGATGTCTTGCTCTCCATCTCTGCATTCTCATGGGACCTTCTGCTCACTTCTGACACCCATCAGGTTACACGTGGTATCAAGTAAGTGTACATCTATCTCCCTGACTCAGCTGTCAGAGAGAAGGGTCCATGTCTTATCCGTACTGCAGCTTCTCATCTCTCCACCTTGGCAGTGGCCTTGCCCACCCCATTACATGTGTAACATGCACCCTTATGTATAAGGTACCTTACACAAAAGGCGACCGTATAATTGGTAGTAATGAACTGTCTAAACTAGAACACTTTTGAGAATGAAGGGCATGCTCTTAATAATTATGATGGCCTACAAGTAAAATGCAAACTGTCCTTGGCTCCTTGGACACGTACGTGGTCATCTATCTGTGCCATGAATGCTCAGTGAACAATTTATGAGTTAGTGGAAATGCTGACTGTATAGACAGCCAGTGAGCTGCATGAAAGAGTGGAGGAAGGTGCCTCTGCGAGAGCTGGCATTGCTGGGGATGGTTCCACTGAGCAGGTGGTGCCTGAGCTGTGTCTGGAGGGAAGGGACAGGATTCAGGAAGGTCCAACTAGACAGAGAGGCGAAGGAGTGACATCCCGGGAGGATAGGATGATGGGAGCAAAGGCAGAGCCACATCTAATATATTCAGAGAAAAGTGAGAATGGCTGACCCTGGTGGTTTACACTGGGGAGAAACAGGCCACACGGCTGGAAGTGCTGCAGGAAGGGCCTGCAGGGCTCACAGCCACCTGCTGGGCAGGAGGGGCGAGGCAGAGTCTTTACCCAGGAGGCAAGAGCAGGCATGGAGTGTTTCTGAGCAGGGAAGAGAAGATTCAGAATTTTAGGGAGCTCAGTCTCATGGCTGTGTTTCTAGAGGGATGAGGCTGAGGAGAGGGAGGCCACACGGGGTCCATGGAAATGATCTCAGCGGGGGGTGCAAGGGCCTAAAGGAAACGTCAGTCGCCAAAAGGGTGAGTCAGAGAAATAAAAGGAAGGATCAACAGGAATTTGTGACCCAAAGGAGCCAGGGATGGCTTTGGGGTGACGTTTTGTACTGATTCTACCTAAGGGTGTCATAGATTGAAATAAGGAAGTCATGCGGCAGAGATAATTGGAGGCAGATAATAAATTTCGATTTCTACATACTAAGTGTGAGGCACCAGTGGATCACCTAAACGGAAATGTGTGGTAGATCGGCAGAGAGGAGTGCCCGGGAGGGAGAGGTAAAGGGAGATGAGGGCCAGCCAACATGATCTGGGGGGGGGGGGGTCATACCCACAGGGAGCGCAGGTGGGAGATAAAAAGGCTGAGGTGTCTTGGGCCCAAAGGGTAGGAAGAGCACCACCGCTGGCCAGGCTGGGTCTCAGGAGAAGCCCTGCCCCTGGTGGGGAGGGAGAGCAAAGGAGCCCGCAGGGTCACCTGGGGAGGAAACTGGATGACACGCAGCCCTGTGGGCTGAAGGAACTGGCAAGAAAGAAGCGGCCAGTTCTGTCGAGTGTTATAGAGAAGTTGAGGACAGTGAAAACGCACCTGGTGAAAAACGGCTTTGGCGATTGACACAGTGGCTACAATGAAAACGACCCAAGGACATGAACCAGAAATGCATTTCTCTGGCTAATATTGTTGATTTACTGCCCACATCAAAAGGTGTGTTGCTGTGATTGTGCATTTACATCCTTAAGAAGGACTAACAACCAACCAGCCAAAGAGCCAGCTAGATTCAACTAAAATCGGAATGGTTCTAATATTAACCAGGCTGTGACCTGTGATCAAAATACCTAAATGACAGACACTGACCTGTGATATGTTTTTGCACCCAGAAGGGAGCAATACCGGGCATAGAAGAGAGAATTTTTCTTCATACAGATTCCTTCATAATGATACCTGGAAAATAAAGGTTGTCTTAAAGAGTATGTCAAACCGCTGACATGCTTTAGAGAAGATACAGAGCAGATTAGCTAACGGAGACTTGGAGTTCTCCCAGTTTTTTCACTGACTCCACTTATTAGGCAAAGCTAATCAGCCAATCAGCCTGATCAAGCACTGGGAGGTGGACAATTTCACATGATTTCATAGTCATCAGCTTTGAAATGGGCTCGTGAAGCTTCTACTCTGCTTTCCAACTTAGGATACTCTCTTCTCAGAGAGATGCATCAGGGAGAGCCTGGTTCTGCCGTCACCATTACCCTTTTTGAAGGGACGTGGAGAGTCACCAGTGTGTCCTCTACTGAGACCTGGACTTAGGGTCTCAGAAACCCAGTGAGGAAGCCGACTCCTTCCCCACAGCCCTGGCACTCTGCTGAGCTGGGAAACTGTAGCAGTTGCCTACATCCACAGCCGCAGAAGACCTTTTTTCAACTTAACTGCTGTCCAGTGTTTAGTTTGGCAAACTCTCCCTCTGTCTCCAGTTCCTTTGTGGGTAGCAGGTCTCTTTCGGAATTTGCCTTCCATCCCTTCTCACTGATTTCCTGATCCCACTGATTTCTCCTGATTTTTCTTGCTTTTAAACAAACAACAATACTGATAATAATTGAGTTACAATAATGACACAATGCACCCGATAACACAGGAATTTCCTTTTGCGTTAAAAATAGAGCCTGGGTACTTAGTCTCCTGAATATGATTCAAACATGCTAATTAGATGAATACTTAGAAATTTTAGTTCCAAGAGTAATTAAAACAGTTCTTTTATTCTGCATACGTAGTTCTTTAAATATTTCAGCAATTAGACATTTGCATGTCTAAACATTTAAAGTGTAACCAAAAATATATCATGACCTTTGTATTTGAACAAAATCCCTAAAAAACATAGAAACAAGTATCACCTGAATTGTTTCAGGCACTAGGATTTCATTGGAATTAGGGAAACTCTAAGGTAAGAGTTGATACTTATAGTTTGTTTAGTTTCGCCTTCTTTTTGTCACCCATCTTGTGATTTTTCAAAATGTTTGCTTTTAACATATAAAATACAACAAAAATGACAGACTCACCTGGAACTTCCTCTCGTGCCTAGTCGCCGAGAGCCAAGATCAGGAAAAACCAAGTGTACGAGCTAAAAGAAGAAGCCAGGTTTAAAGTGGCATTTCAAAAATTTAGAAACAAAAAGTCCAATTTCTTCTCTTACAATGTGTAAATTGTATTTCCACTTTTCTGATTATAAAGAAAACGTATGTGAGTGAAATTTGGAAAAACCAGATAAGTGTAAAGAATAAAACGTACCACTCAGAGGGAAGTGCTATTTAAGCCTCGAGGTTCCTTCAGTCTTTTGTTCAAATGTGTGTGTGTATATATATTTTATCAGGATACATACGAAAAAACTGGCTTCACACAATTGGCATGTCTACAGTTTGCTTTCTACTTCCTTCCCTCCACACTCTACTGTAAACATTTCCCTGTCATTAAGAAGTCTGAAAACGGATTAACAGCTATGTGTGTGCCAGAAGTTTGCTATTTTCCACTTTTTCCAATGTATTAGCCATTTTCACTTTTTATTATTTGTTTGTTTGCCTAATGTTTTCACTTTAAAGGTTTTGTTAGCAAATGCTATTAGCATATTGCCTGACACAACTACTGCTGACTCAGGTCCTCGCCTGCCAGTTAATCTTTCTGATGGATATTTTGTTAGATAGCATTGATACCGTATTTAGGACCATTTGCATTTAAAAAAAAATGAGACGTCTGTTCCAGTTTCCTAACTAGAAGAGGCCCATGACATGCATGTTATCCAAGCCCATGTCTGTTCAAAGTGGAAATCTTGGGGTGTGGTGAAATTACAAAAAAGAGCTTGGAAGGCATGGTGTTCCGACCAGCCAGTCAAGCCTCTGCTTTTGCTTGGTTTCCGGTTGCATCCCTCTTTCTTAGCTTCCAAGCAGAGGGATTTGACAGCGTTGTGAAAGTTTTCTCTTGTCTGGCTCCAGGCCCCGCTTCCTATGAGAAGCCGCCCAAGCCCTGTGTAGAGGGGGTTAAAAAGGAGCAGGCATGGCAAGCCGTGCATCATTAAATATAAAGGTTGTGAGGCCAAATCAAGAGGCTCCTTCAGGGAAGGAGAACCAAAATGTACAGATGAAAAAGTAGAAGATAAAAGAAAATGTCAGCAGAGTCTCCATGCAGAATTAGAAGCCAGAAATTCCTATTTTCTGCAACAGATTCTGACAATTTCATCTCCTCTTAAGAAAATTAATTAAAGCCTTTCCTATATGTCTACTTGTAAAATAGTAGGTTCCTTAAGGAATTATTATAAAGTATGCAACAGGCTCAGATTCAAGGCCTTGGGAAATAATCTGCTGTTTTGGAGGGGAAAGTGGAAATAAATTGCCTAGTTGGCAGCATAGTAATCTGTACATTTGATTTTATTGAGTAATTCCAACCCCTGTGATTTTATTTTCTGACCAGGCACACCACACTAAAAAATTTTTAAAACCAACTGAGATGATTATTTTCAAAAAATGTAATAAGTAAAAAGTGTATAGACTTAATATATAGAAAGTTCATGTAGATCAATAAGGAAAACCCTAAATACCCCAATAGAAAGTGGTCTGGTGATAATATGTATACACACAAGATACATATGACCAAAACACATGCCAAAGTGCCTACCTTCCCTGATCCAATGACATGAGGTGAAATAGCTAAACATAGTTCTGCCCAACACATTTTCTAGGTTAAGAACATTATGGATTTTGGTAAGAATATCAAGAACTCTCATGAGGAGTATGAATTGGTTACAATTCTCTAGAATCTCTCCCAGGGAAATGACCAGATACAGATAGAGACTTATGTTTCTTAGAACAGAGAACAATTATAAACAGAGCAGCCTAAATCTCCAATAAAAGAAATGGTCCAATGAATTCTGGGACATCCAAAAAATATTTTCCAGCCTCTATGCAACATGCATTTAAAAATATTTTTATGTGAAAATGTCTGTTCCAAGTGAAAACTGGAATGTAATGATAAAAGATAACATTTCTTGGGTGCTTCCTATGTAGCAGGACTGTTCAGTTCTCTTTACAGATATTTGCTCATTAATTTCTTAAAATCATCTCGTGAACAAGGTGCTATTACTAGCATTATGATTATTCTTGATTTACAGATGAGGAAGTTTAGACACAAAAAGGAAAAAACACTTGCCCAGGGTTTGACCTAATGAGTCTGATTCCAGATGAGGGCTGTTAAGTCTACCATATTGCACACTGTCTGTCTGTCTGTCCACCCATCCATCCACACATCTATCTCCTAATCCAGCCATCCATGCAGTATCTCTATGTCAGGGTGAGGCGTGAAGACAACAGATGACAAAGTGGCTTGTGACACCTGCATCCTGGTACTTGCACCCTCAGGCATTTAGCTGAATTTGGTTTCAAAACTCTAGAAGCCTTCCACTCAAATCACCCACACCGAGGACGAGAGAGGAGGGGATTTCCTGTGACGACCCCATTCCCTGAGAAGGCTGTGGGGATGGGGTGTAGTCCAATTGACTCAGGCCTGGTAGAAGTGGATTCACGGATTCACCTAAAAGCTTACTGGGAGGGCCCTGCAGCTGGTGTCTGGCCAAGCACAGTACTCCTGGCAGAGAAGAGCCGGGCCGTCACGTGCATAGTCTATTCGGGCCGAGAATGGCTGAGTAGTTTCCATGGCCAGAGGTTGGCCACATGTGAGAAAGAGCTGATGTGTGGGAGAGCCCAGACTCTGCCCAGCAAGGTCCCCAGGATGGGCCATCAGGCTTCGGCAAGTCATTCTCCAAGGCAAGGGATGCATACTAGGACATCTTGAGTGCTGCCCTGAAGAGGCCACACAGAGAACCAGGTGACAAGAGTCTGCATGGCCCCTAAAGCATGAAGTCATTTGGTAGAAAGTTTCCAGCCATTTTTACCTGCCCACCTCCCAGAGGGTCAAACCAACCCCCAGTGAAGGCCGGGGAGAGGGAGGGGAAGAGGAGAAGCCCCACACTTAGTTCTCTGCTGGCAAGACCCCACTCTGGAGGAGATGGGAAGAGATCCTACTTTAACCCAGTTCAGAGTTTTGACATTACATGGGACTGGACAGTCTAAGCCTCAGACTGACACTGTTTGGTAAAGAAGAGTGACGACAGGGCTTTGTGTCACCCAAGGATTTCTAGAGAGCTCACGCTGCCTGCCCTGCTGCTCCTTCAGAAGTGGAGGAAGAACCACCCAACGAGCAGGCCCGAAGGCACATGGGAGACAAAGGTGAAGTCATCTGTGCTCACCCTTTCCAGCTCTTGCTGGTCACATGCGTGCACACGTGCGCCCAAGCATACAAGTGAACTACACACATGTGGCTGCATCTCTGGACAATGAGGCTATAGCTGGTATTTATTTTCCTCTTTTTATACTTTTCTTTAATTCCCACATTTTCTCTAAAGGGGATGTGTTACTTTTATAATCAGAAAAACATCAGCAAATGTTATTTTAAGCAAGGAAGTCAGAGTTATGGAAATTCCCTAATTCATGTAAGATGTCACTTGCACCAAGAATGAGCATTACCCCCTGTATGCCCAGGAACAAGAAACATTCTAACATCTGCACAGGAACTTGGTGTGGAATCTGGAATCAACTCCACTCCCAGGAGAGGAGGGAGGAAGTGAGAATTGGGTATTCTGCTGTTTCTCTTGTAAACATGCCTTGGGATCATATCCTCTTCCCCTTCCTCTCCCTCCTCCTTGAGTCACAAATTCGGTAGCATGGGGTCCCTTCCCCAGACCAGCTCCACTGAGTGGGTCTGTCCTTCAGGCAATTTCCCAACAAAATTGAAGGTAGTTACCTTAGTACCTGGGAGAAAGGCTTCTGAGCTGAAAATGCTAAATAAATGCCCATTGTCACATAATGGAGTGTCTTTTTTAACTTTTTCTTTGGAATATTCTGCAGTGCGACTGTCCTAGAGGTGGAACAACATACAAGAAAATCTAAAAAAGATTTGGAAAAAGAGTGTTTCATATCCTAGAAAAGGAGGAAGCAGGGAACATTCAGAGTCAAACCTGCCCAGCGAAAGTCACCCCACTTCTATCTGATAAGGCTGCAGGGCAGATAGATAGGGGAAAACACTGTCGTGCCAGGACACTCAGAGCTCAGCCAAACCTCTGAGGAAGTCTCAGTATGCTGAGTGACGAAATGGAAAAATGTGGGCTGAATGATAAGATAACTGGGGAATTCCTGGCTGGTTGGAAAACCTTACTCAGAGACACCAACCAAGCTTCAGGGTGTACCTGGCACCATGCATGCACTCCTATTGTTTTTGATTTATTGAATGAGGGAGAAGAGATATGCTTTTCAAACATATGAGCTTCACCAGGTTGAGAAGACTGGATGACCTACAAGATCCAAGAAGATAAATACAAACTCCAGTCCAAACTAAGAAGCTGAAATAAAGGCGAAAGGCAATAGCCACTCTTGGGTTCGAATAGTTACCTGCTTAATGACAATCATCCGGTAACAATGACAACAATCTTTTGTTATTTCATAGTTGACAAGGCAGTTTGGGGACGTCTAGCTTCATTTTAATTCATACGAAAAAATTTTTTATTTTTGTTGAGCACAAGCTTAAAAATGAAACTAATGGAGTGACATGGAAGGATAAAAGCCAATAGTAGCTCCTAACCCCCCTCAAAAAAAAAAAAGGGGGAAAAGGAAAGAAAGAAGAAAAAAAGAAGAAAAAGTAAGAGCCTCTGTCCTCTGAACAGTGCTGAGGAACTGGGTTGTACCCGGGGGACCCTCTACCTTTAAGAGGAACATCACCAATAAATTAAAGTTTTAAGGGAACAGGTGGGCAGAAAGGTGAAAGTTTGGGAGCCAGGAGTATTCAGAGTGGAGAAGGGAAGGCAGGGTGATGTAAACATTTGAGCAGCTGTCATAGTAGAAGACTGTCCCACACATTTTATGATTACCAAAAGTGCAGAATTTCTGACTAAGTTTCAAGGATGAAGATTTCCACCAGAGGAATGAATCTGAAAGGGTCCATGTTTGGAAACAACATTGATTGTCTGGGGGGCAGGCAATTTGGAGCAACTATTTGGAAACCAGTGTGGCTCCATCCCCATCACAGTCACGCACCCCTGTCCCTCTGCAAGCTCACTCCTGGACATATGTGTCCAAGAGAGCATCTTCACATGCACAGGAGGAGACAAGACGCAACATCTGGAAACAACTCAAATGCTCATCAGTGGGACAGAGGATGAGTAAACTGCAATATTACACAGCAGGCAAATGAGTTAAGTGAGTCTTACATGTAGTTGGCCCTTGAACACTGTAGGGATTGGGGGCTCCGACCTCCCTCGCAGTCAAAAATCTGAGAATAGCTTTTAGTTTACAAAATCCTAACTACTAACAGCCTACTGTTGACCAGAAGCCTTACCAGTAACACAGTCGATGAACACATATTTTGTATGTTCTATGTAATATATACTGGATTCTTACAATAAACTAAGCTAAAGAAAAAAAACTTTTTTCAAATTGTTACAGACCTCCACAAAATGTTCCAATATATCTATTGGAAAAAAATTCACATGTTAAGTGGAGCCATGCAGTTCAAACCCTTGCTGTTCAAGGGTCAACTGTCATTTTAGTGGAAAAAGCCTCCAAAGATGGCAATATGATGCCCCTTTTAAAAAAGTTAAGCCACAAAAATAAAAAAGGCACTTTTTAGAAATATATGTATGAAATAAGTCAGACAGAGAAAGCCAAATACCACATGATCTCACTTACACATGAAATCTAAATCAGAACAAACTCAGATACAGAGAATCGATTGGTGATTGCTAGAGGTCGGGGTGGACAAAACGGGTGAAGGTGGTCTAAAGGTTAAAAA